>VMDR010001752.1:0-87900 GCA_007922815.1 Macrotus californicus
GCAAAAAACTGGAAACAACCTAAATGTCCATTATTGGGATACTGACTAAATTAATTATATGTATCCACCCAACTGACTATATGGAAAGACTTCTACGATATAATGTTATTTCCAAAAAGTAAGTGGCAAAATATATGGTTTAGGAAGATGACATGAATAAAGCATGTATGTATGTATACATACAAATACACTGTCTTATGTATTTATATCTTTAGTCCTAAAACACATAAGAAAGGGCACCGAGAAAACTGTTACCACTAGAATGTGGACTGGAAATGGCAATGGTCAGGAGAGAATTTTACTTTATGTCATATAGTTTTGTGTAATTTTAAGGGTTAACAACAAGCATATAATACTTGATTACTTTTGCAATACATTTAATAAATTAAAATTGTCAATAACGAATAAATTTAGATAATTTACTTAATATTTTAATAAAATTTTACATATTTAACAGATTAATCATTTAAAATAATTGTTTATAAAATTTTTTTTAATCTTGCAAAACTGCTTTATTATTATGAATCATGAGAGGAAAGAACTTTTATAGTTAGACAACAGAATGACAGCCTAACAAAGCCAGTTAAGGTCCTGGCCAGGTAAGCTCTGTTGGTTAGAGTATTGTCCTGATTATCAACAAGGTTGTGGGTTTTTGATTCCTAGTCAGGACACATACAGAATCCACCAATGAATGCACAAATAAATGGAACAACAAATTTATATTTCTCTCTCTCCCTCCCCCTACCTTTCTCTCTCAAAAATAATTTTTTTTTTAAAGAGCACTTAAGATATTTTATATAGCAGGCTGGTAACATCTTACTCTAGGATCCTGACCTTACTTTATGCCACATTCAAATCATCCTCCAGCACTGGCTACAATGTTAACCTATGGAAATTTGAAAGCCACCAAAACAAGCACAATCTTCGAACACTTGAAAATAATTGTTTTTTCACTGATCCTTGCCTAAGATACTATTAGTAATAATACCACTCCTTGGCAAATTCAACTTTCCTAGGCTGGATTTGGCATGGGCCAGAAGAAGCTACAGTGAGAGTGAGGAACTGATAGGCAACACACTGAGATAAGCTCTTTCTACATTTGTACTAATAGTTTATCAAGTGAGAGAAGAACCAGAACCACGTCTCCTGTCTCAAGAGTACTTTTTCATGACAAAAGTCATGACAAAAGGAGGGGGTTCAGAATAATAAAAATATTCGTTACTGTTTATTAAGCACTTCTATGAACCAGGCACTATGCTAAGTGTCTGTCTGAATCTTCACAACAACCCATAAGGTAGTATTACTCCGATTTTACATAAGAACAAACAGATTAAAAAATAATAACCAGAAAACCACCATAAGATAACCAAACATAAATTCCGCCCTATTCTCTTTCTTCTTGAATCACTTTTCTTGATTTCTGCTCTTTACCAGAAAATATTTCTAAGATATCATATATATTTTACTAACTTATCATTAAAATATCATTTCTGTAGTGCTATATATATTTTTTCAAAGTCCTACAACTCTTTTTTCCCCCTCTTTGGTCCTCAGTCAACTTGAGACAACTCACAAAGTAGACTTGGTCCCCTCATTTTAGAAATAAGGATCCCTCCGCCCAGCAAGCTCCGGGGAGTCCTTCTCCCATTCCCTTGGAAAGCAATTCCAAACTCTTCAAGCGTTCCCCTAGACCCAACTGCTTCACACTGAAGTGACAACCCAGACACCAGCTTTACAGACCACAGGAGTCATCAGGCATGAATTCCCTCTTTTTCTCTCTCCCCTCCCCCACACTTACACTTAACCTTTATCTACACCCCTTCTTCCCTCAGGAGTCAGAGAAAAAGGATTCATTCTCTTGTCTCAGACTAATTTGTACCTAGAACCTAATTCCTTCCCGTATATCCTAATTCATTACTCCACTAGTAAATCTCACTTTTCTGTTCCTCCAACCTCTCTCTCCACTGGCTTATTTCACTCAGGGGACTAACATGCAAGTATAGTATTTGCTTCCACCTAAAAAAGAATAATAATAATAACCCAAACTTTCTTTTACTCCACATTGCTCTTTAACTACTTGCCCTTTCCCTCCTTTTCTTCTGAACTAAGGTCCTTGAAAGTGTAATTTAGAATGGCTGCCTCCACTTACTTATCTCCCATTTACTATAACACAGCTTCTGCCCTTATTGCTCTACGGAAATTGCTCTCCCTAAGGTTATTACTAGATCTTAAACACTAACCCTAAATGAAACTTTTCAACTAACAAAACTTTACCCTGACTCAAACTTTTGAGTTCCAGTATTCAAATTCAAACTGGCTGGACTTCAAAACTCTTACTTTTAACCATTATGCTCCATTGCTTCTAGGTAGTCACACCTATAGTTATCCATCTCAGCCCCCAGTTACCAAATCCTAATTAATAAATTATAAGTTCCCTTAATATCTCTGGAGGAGGTTCTCTACTGATGATGACACCCAAACACCCAATTCAGAAATCTGAGTTATTTTAAACGCCCAACAAGCCTCAAATGGTATCATGAGGGAATAATCACCTCTCTCCCGTGATTCCCTCACTACCCTAGAATCACAGAACTTTGAAAGTGGAGGGGAATGTCATTTTATAGCAGAGAAACTGGGGCTGCGTAGTTTACTTACTGTCAGCCTAGCACGGAGCTGGGAATATAGGAAATAGTACGTATCTGTAGGGAGAAACTTATTGGGTGCATCGCAACCTCTGTAAAGGTTTGTTCATTTTGCACCTGGCCTCACTGATTTGTTTCCAGACTCAAATGGGATCTCTTTGGTAACAACTGCAGAGGTGCCCAACCCTTGGCCCAGGGTGGCTACGAATGCGGCACAACACAAAATTGCGAATTTACTTAAATCTTCTTTTTTTGCTCATCAGTTTTCATTAGTGCTTTTGTATTTAATGTGTGGCCCAGAGATGCCAAAAGGTTGGACACCCCTGAACTAACGCATTAAATAAATTAGCACTAGTAGTTAGTATCCGAGGAACCACCCCTTCTTGTATTTGCCCACCAATGTCAGTGATGTAGATCTTTCCCTCAAAGTTCTGGCTGTCAGTCCCCACAGACTCGCCTCTTAAAAATTTGTCAACAGTTGAGTCAACTATGAGAACTTACATAAAAATTTCTCTTCATACGGAAAAGCTTATAGAAAAGTGATAACACGTGCTTCCCTGACACAGTTAACTAGCGTGTCCACAATAAGCCGTAGCGGGCAGTCTTCCCGAGAAAATGCAGACCCAGAGAATCAAATAGTCAACCACAAATTTTAGCATAAGCCACGCCCTCCTCAATTCAGATTAGGGAGGCGCGCTCTTCCCGGAAGTGACGCATACTAGTCCCCGGAAGGGGAGTCACGGCGGAGGGGTGATCTTTCCGTGCAGAAGTCTGCGAGGTGTGTAACTAGAACTGAAAAGCAGCTCACCACCGTGAGGAACAGCGGCTTTTCTGTATCTTCTGGCGATGGGCCCGCGGAGTCGCGGGCGTCGAGCCGGAGCAGTGCAACACACCAACGATAGCAGCGCTCTCAGCAAGAGTTCCCTGGCAGCGTACGGGTACGTGCACGACACCTTTGCTGCGTTGCTAGTTCCGGGGACCGCGCGCCGCGCGCCGCTCATCCACCGCGGCTACTACGTCCGCGCACGCGCTGTAAGGCACTGTGTGCGTGCGTTCCTGGAGCGGGCGGGCGCGGTCTCTGGGGGACTTCGCCCCCAGATCTTGTCCCTGGGCGCCGGCTCAGACTCGCTTTATTTTCGCCTCAAAACTAAAGGCCGCCTGTCCCGGGCTGCTGTGTGGGAGGTAGATTTTCCCGACGTGGCGCGGCGCAAAGCGGAGAGGATTCGAGAAACGCCGGAATTGTGCGCGGTAACCGAGCCTATCCAGAGCGGAGACCCGGCGTCAGCGCTGTGCTTTGAGAGCTTGGACTACCGCATCCTGGGCTTGGACCTGAGGGAGGTCGAGCGATTGGACCAGGCCCTGGCTGCCGCAGGCCTCGATGCGGCCGCACCCACTTTGCTCCTGGCTGAGGCCGTGCTGACCTACCTGGAGCCGGACAGTGCCGCGGCCCTCATATCCTGGGCAGCCCAGCGTTTTCCTAATGCCCTTTTTGTGGTCTACGAGCAGATGAGGCCACATGACACCTTTGGCCAGTTCATGCAGCAACATTTTCGGCAGCTAAATTCTCCTCTGCATGGCCTGGACCGCTTCCCCGACGTGGAGTCCCAGCAGCACCGCTTCCTTCAGGCTGGCTGGACTGCCTGCAGTGCCATGGACATGAATGAATTCTATCACTGCTTTGTACCCTCAGAAGAACGCTGGCGCATGGAAAATCTTGAACCCTTTGACGAGTTTGAGGAGTGGCATCTGAAGTGCGCCCACTATTTCATTCTGGCCGCTTCTAAAGGAGACACTCTCTCCCAAACTTTGGTGGTTCCATCCTCAAAGGTGTTTCCTCAGGTAGATCCTGCTTCCCCTTCAGGGACCCTCTCTGCCAGTGTAGTCACTAGTGACAGCCAGAGTCCAAACTTTAAAAGATACGGCCATGCCTCTGTCCTTTTGAGCCCAGGCATTATTCTCAGTGCAGGTGGATTTGGAGAGCAGGAAGGGCGGCATTGCCGAATCAGCAAGTTTTACTTGCTCTCAAAATACTGTGACTTTGAATGGAGAGGCAAACAAATCTGCAGTTGGGGAACTAGAACTCAGTGGGATGGACGCCTTTATCACACCATGACAAGACTTTCAGATGCTCGAGTTCTCGTTCTGGGAGGGAGACTGTCCCCAGTAACTCCAGCCTTGGGAATTCTCCAACTTCATTTTTTTAAAAGTGAGGGTAATAGCCCTGAGGAACTAAATGTAACAGTAACAAAGGCTGGCCCAGAAGAAGATTCCACTTTGTCATGTTGGCGGCATTCAACAACAGAAGTGTCCTATAAGAATCAGAAATACTTGTTTGTGTATGGGGGTCGAAGTGTGGTGGAACCTGTACTAAGTGACTGGCATTTTCTACATGTAGTGACAATGACTTGGGTCAGGATCCCAGTGGAGGGGGAGACACCTGAAGGTCGGCATTCCCACAGTGCCTGCAGCTGGCAAGGGGGAGCCCTTATTGCTGGAGGTCTAGGTGCTTCTGAGGAGCCATTGAGCTCTGTTCTTTTCCTGAAACCAATCGCTTGTGGATTCCTCTGGGAATCAGTAGACATCCAGCCTCCCATTACTCCAAGGTACTCCCACTCAGCTCATGTGCTTAATGGGAATCTTCTGCTGGTTGGAGGGGTCTGGATTCATTCCCCCTCAGTTCCTGGGGTGACTGTTATCAATTTGACTACAGGATTGAGCTCTGAGTATCAGATTGACACAACATGTGTGCCATGGCCATTAATGTTACACAACCATACCAGCATACTCCTTCTTGAAGAGCAACAGCTCCTGCTCCTTGGAGGTGGTGGGAACTGCTTTTCCTTTGGCACCTACTTCAACCCTCATGCAGTAATATTAGATTTTTCTTCCTTGAGTGCTGGGCAGTAAGGACTGGACTTTTGATATATTCAAGACCCATTAAAGTTGACAATAAAGGTCTCTACAAATAGGATTTGACTTTGGCTGTAGGTCTGACCATACCCTCTATGCCCCATCTTTTTTTTTTTTTTTTTAATTAGCACTACTATCCAGGGAAGTCTGAAAGGTTGTTAAGACACCATCTCCAGAGAGAGAGTACAAAAATAAAACAAGTAGGCCTGTCTTAAGAGAGTGGTCATATAGTCCTAGAGTAGGAATTGGGGGTGCTTTGAATCCCTGTATCTTCCTCCCATTTTCTAATCTATGTTTATCCATTTATTGAGTTATAACAAGCTTTAACCTAAGTCAAGTGAAAAATATCCCACTCCAAGTCTTTGTGATTTGAGATGGTGTCTTGGAAAAAGTTTCACACAGATTCTTGGTAAGAATCTAAGGTTGAATATAGCTCAAGGGTTATGGTATTGACCTCATTCTTCATGAATGAAACCTAAAATGAACCTAATTGCAGTTTGATTAAAGTATTGTGCCATTTTGTGCAGCAGAGAACTCTGGGGTAGCTTTAATAATAATTGTAGGACTTTATTGAAAAACATGCCTTTGTTCCATTTTTGCCACTGGTTCCATATTTATTTAGGTTCATGAATGCTTATAAGCCAAACAGTTGATGCTTCAATTCATTATGTACATGGTATAATGTTTGGCTTCAGATCTATTCTCTACCCTTCACTATGGTCTATGCCAGAGGAGGCTGACTCATGGAATGCATCATTTGAGTTTTCCTTATCCTCTAGTTTCTGGTGAGTTCAGCCAGTTAGAGGCACAAGAGGGAGATGTAGGGCAGGAAGAGTGAGTTGGTATTCCTAATGCTTCCCCTACCAGTCTGCAAGTTGGCAATGTCTGTATTTTGTCAAAAGCCACAGCTCCTGTCCTGTAATCCTCTTCTATAAGATAGAGTTCTAATTCTGCATCACCCCAGGTTCCAGTAATTGTTCCTTCCTACCTTTTCAGACCTAGGAGTTGTAATAACTCTTTGCTAGGCCTCAGCTGCACTGTTCAATGTAATAACCATTAGCTACGTGGCTATTTAAACTTAATAGAGATTAAATAAAATTAACTCAGTAGCCTAGTTGCATTAACCACATTTTAAGTGCTCAATAGCCACATGTTGCTAATGGCTATGGTACTGGACAATATAAATATAGAATATTTTGCTTACTGCAGAAAGATCTAAGTACTGCTGAAGGTACTTCATCATCTTGACTTGGCTTCCCTAAACCCTGCCTACCTCCTTTTAATTAGTATCTTTATTAAACTCTCCTCAGTTATCTTCTTTAAATGGACAATCTTTCCTAGTGAGCCTTGTGATATCAATGAATTATCTTAGGTATGGTATTCACCCTTAAAATTTAAGCTTTAATTTCTTATCTAAATTATGTTTCAAAAGGTAGTGGCTTTGATGGTACTAAATGTACCACTATAGTATTCCTTATTAGTCTTTGATCCGTGAAAGCTTAATATTTTAGATTCTATAAGTACCTATGTTCTATAAGAACTATCAATGTTAACATCTTCATGGACTTAGTATGACACAATCCTCTTTCCCTAAATATTTTTATGATAATTGTCCACATAAATGAATGTGAAAAGTGATTAATATAAAAACTAGCAAATACAAACCTAAGTATATGGAGAGGACAACGTTGGCTCTGTTAGATGAAAGCTCCCAGGAGACCACCATTGTCTAGCTTCAGCTTCACTGATACTGCAAGAGCCTTTTCAAGGGAAGTTGTCAGTTATGGTCATGAGTGAGTGCTAGGAAACAAGGCTTACTACAGCTAGACATCTGGCCAGACTACAGGTAGGTACTAGATAACTGGCAGGAATATGATCAGAAGGGGGAAAGGCTGCTTTGTATTTCCTGTTTCTAAGTTCACTACCACCTACCTCTAACTTTCAGGAGCATATCGAAACAGAACATTGATGAAATGAGTATACTTGGCTATGTAATGATACCAGAATTCTAATCTAGAAATGACTCCAAAGCCCAGGGAATACCTTCTATAATGCTACCTTTTAGATGGTGCCATCAACCATTATTATTTCATTACTTTTTGGAGGAAAAAAGGAGGTGGTGGTGGGGTAGAGAATGGTGGTGGAATCATAAAGAGAATGTGAATGTGTGCCAGAGTCAAATTAGTGTAGTGGTGCCTATTCTCTGGAGCACTGCCCAGTATGGCACATTATGACTAATCAGACTTGTTTCCAGAGAAATGACCACATTTTCTGTAAGTGATTACCAGATTAAGCATGCCCTTTACTTCTAACCCTACACATGCATCATACTCAGTTAGGAATTAGTTATTTCTCAAGCTCTACTCATTAGAGTACTTAGAAGTTTTGTCAACACGTTTACTCTGCCTTTGGAACAGTGCTCTGTGTGGACTGGTGCTGGATCCCAGTTTCATAACAGAGCAATTAGAGTTGTGGGCCAGATTGAGAACTCAAGTTGGATAATAATTATTGCTTCTCCATTTCACCTCTGAACATTTTTGTCCTAAAATTTTGGAATGGAGCTCTGGGGTAGTTATGAGAGTTAATGAAAGGCCTTTTCCTTGTTTATTAAGTGTAGTTATTTTTAGACCAGAAAAACTAAGGAAAGAAGAGAAATTCTTATGTTGAATCTCTACTGGTAGGGTCTCGCTAGTATTATACTAGCAAGGATATGAAAACAGGTTAAGAATAACTCTTCTGGGATATGTTCTTCAAAGGCCAGTGCTGCCATTTCCTTGTGTGTTTTTAGGGTTTTACTACTGAATATCCATTTTTCATCTTTGTACAGATTTAATTCTCTTTAGTGATATTAGGAAGTTGACACATAATAGATGTGTTCCAGTGCCCAGGCATTGCCTTGGTCTTCTCTTTCAGTGGTCTCAGATCTTGAAAATCCTGGGTTTATTCTATATGCATTTTGTGATTCCAAATTTAACCTCAAACAACACATGCCTACCCTGAGACACCACCTACATGACATCCGGAAAGTACTCCCATGTGGCAGCCCCAAATGTAACCAACCACTTTCTGTGCTAGAGAAGCCTGTGTTCTTGGAGAGTCTGGTTAATAATAGCAGGACTAGTTACTAAGGTGAGTTCTTAAATCATAGGGACCATCCAGTAATGTCTAGTGTCATATTCAAACTAAATTAATCCTTCTGATTGCAGTATAAAATAGCTTTAGGCTGGCAAAGTAGATCATGAATCCTGGATAATCACATTTGGGTTTCCTGTTTAAAAAGAAAAGAATATGTACAGCATAAATTATGAAAATTATAATCAACTTTACGTTGAGATTTCCTTGGATATCAATTATGTAAACAAAGAGCTGTGTCATTCCACAGTTTAGTTATAAGACTGCTCACTTACTTTTCTTGGACAATGACATAAAACACTTATTTGGAAAGGGGCAGTTTCTTGACTGAGGGAAGGAATTGTGTCTGTCTAATTCACTTCTCTATCCCCATAATAGTAGATGCTCAATAAATACTTGGGTGGAGGTCCAATCTGACACTCAAATAAATTATATTTGAATATTACTACTGTGTCTACCATGCACAAACAGATGTCAACATTTCTTTAATTACTGTGTGAGGAAGGAGCATTAAAGTTTTAAAAACCCCATTTAAAAGTTTTTAAAATTGAACTGCCTTGACCTGAGTAAAGGTGATAGACTTCCTGGTGTTATTCCTAGTGTTACAGATTACACCTGAACCTTTTCCCTGATTGCAATTTCCAACTGATCCTCATCACCTTTTGCTCAACATTGGACCATGGTTACCCCATATCTTTTGGAAATAAAATGAGCTAACCTTGCCAAAAGTTTAATCTGAGGGAGTAGGAACATACAATTAAATGTGCTCATGAGAATATACACACAAGATCTTCCCAGGATGTGGTGATGCTTCATTGGGTATGACTTAGTGTGTAACTCTCAAAATAAGTTTAATAGAGGGAGAGGAAAGACCTTGCCCTAATATTTACTTGAATAGTCATTTGCCACCTAATTGGTAGATTAAGGCTAGGGAATAAATTGTAATAAGAATGATTTTTAGGATATGACACCACATCCTGCTTTTCTCATTTCCCAGCCTTTGTCCACATTTTTTAAGTTTTTATTACAGCCTCAATCTCTGAATTATATTTAGACTTACTATTTCAGAAAAAGTTAGCAAAGATGATCTTTCTTATTTATAAATACATCAGCAACATAACCAATACTTATGAGGAAAAAGCTTTGCCATCACCACACCTCCAAAAAACACTCAATTAAAAAGTCAGAGTCTAAACAGATACAGAAAACAGACTAAAGGTTGCCAGAGGGAAGTGCAGTTGGGGAACTGGGTGAAAAAGGTGAAGGGATTAAGAAGTACAAATTGGTAGTTACAAAATAGTAATGAGGATATAAAGTACAGCATAGGGAATATAGTCAATAATATAATATAATAACTATGTATGGTGCCAGGTGGGTACTGAAAATATCAGGGGGAACACTTTATAAAGTATATTATTATCTAACCACTATTCTGTACTTATGAAACTAATACAAAATAATATTGAGTGTAAACTAATTGAAAAAGTTTAAAAAAGAAAATTTTAATACATATACAATAGAGTCTCAATCCACTGAATTTATATTTGGACAATTGAGTCTGGCCAGCATATTTTATTTTCAGCACATGACACATAGTAAATGCTCAAAAAATGACACATGAATGGCTATCTATTTTAGTTAGGCTAAAAATAGTAATAGTGAATTGTAATAAGATCAGAGATTACCACCAGAAAAATCAAAATATAGTATAGTGTCATGGTAATTAAAAATAGTTTGATATTAATGCCCAGAATAAAGGTGATATTTCAAACTAGTGAGCCAACGCTGGCCTATTTGGTATATGATTTGGGGCCACATGGGTAATCATTTGTTAAAAGTGATGTTTGCTCCCTACTTCTCACAAATCACAAGCCTAAATTCCAGATGGATTAAAGACCAGACCTAAACTTAATAAGCAAAGCAAAACTAAATTCTATGAGCATTAGAACAAGTATAAAAGAACATGTTATAATCTTAGTGGTAGAAGAGGCTTTAAAGAACACATATATACAAACAAAATTCAGAAAAAAGTCATTATTCATTTATAACTCAAGGACAAGAAAATATAATGTTAAAAAATTAGTCTTTCCTATACCCAAGATCGTGTCATAGGGAGACTTTGGTTTTCCTTTTTCATTCAGTCCCTAGAATTAAGATACATGCAACTGATTCCTCTGTTTCTCCATACTAGCTTCTGAGTTTAAGAAAGGGAAATTTGAATAATGTAAAGTGGAGTTTTTGATGGATAATATCCACTTATCTTTCATTCATTCATCCATTTGACCTTTGTTTTAAGCAGGATATATCTGAGCCAAATAATCCCTTGTAGAATTTGCAGCCTAGAAGAGGGAGACAAGAAATTAAACAATAAAAATAATACATTATATACTATATTAGAAGTAGTAAGGACTGTGGAAAAAAGAAAAAGAGTAGGGTAAGGAGGTTCTGGATTGTATGGGGATGGGGGTAGCAGATTACAATATTAAATAGGGTAGATAGGGTCACTTTCACTGAGCAGTGAAATTTTAGCAAAGAGTTGAGAAGGTGACAGAGTTAGCTAACTAAGTTATTGAGAACAGAGTATTTCTGACGGAGGTAATGGCAAGAGCAAAGCTCCTAAAGCAACTCCTTGTAAGAACTTTGGTTTTAATCTGGGTGAAAAAGGATTTGGGGTGATATTAATTGACTTACATTTTTAAAGGATGCTTCTGGACATTGTGAGGAGAATAGATTATAGGAGGTCAAGAGTTGAAGCAGGGAGACTTGTTGGAAGGCTGATGCAGTAATTAAAATAATGGTGTAGATTCAGCTGGGATGGTGAAAAGTGGTTGGATTTGGTGTATATGAGTATTTTGAAGAAAGAGCCAACAGAATTTCCTAATGGACTGGATATGGGATATGATAGAAACAGAGGAATGAAGGATGGACATGGAGAGTTCAGGCCTAAGTAACTGGAAAGTAGGAGTTACTAACCACTGAGTTGACGAGACTATGGATGATGCAGATTTGTGAGCATAGATTAGAAGTTTCAGGTTGGGTGTGTAGACTTTGGGATGTCTGTCAGATACCGAAATGGAGAGCTGCTTTAATATCTATTTTATAACCCCCCTCCTCCTCTTCTACATTCACTCACTTTTTCATTTTCCCTCTTCTGTAAATATCCAAACAAAATACAGGAATAGAACTGGCTAGTAAAAATGGCTGAACTGGAAACACAAACTGTAGCTTGAAGAATAAGAGGAGCAAATCCTCTATGAGAAAGCCCAAGCCTGGCTGCTCCTGGCTCCTAGAGCCCCTCCCAGAGTTAGTTTCATTCATACCCATAGTCTTATTTTTTCTGATTTTTACATCTTTCTATGTTAATGCTTATTATATATTCTGTGAATACACACTTTATTAGCAGCTTTTTCATAAAGCCAGAATGCCTCATCCCCTGCCACACCTGTTCCCCTTACTTGATATTCCAGTTATATGAAACTCTACCTAGGTCCTAAAAGCACATGGTATCATTTCATGCCTCCATGCCTTTAGATAGAGTGTTCTCCCAGCTGGGACTCCTTTTGGGGGTGGGGAGGGGTGAGTAAATTCTTTTAAAATTGGAAAACAAATATACAACTTGGAATGGATTTGAGGCAAATTGTGCCATAAGCAGACTTTCTTTAAGTGGCCAAAGTTTAAAAAGCAAATAACAAGAAAAGGTTTCTGGTATAGAGCAAGTAGTACAAAAAATATAGTGTACGAGTACCTGGATAGTATACCTCTTTTGCAATAGTGCAACTTTTAAGTACATATTGTTGACTGTCCATAATCCATGCAGGTTTACAGCGCCACACTTCAACAACAACATGCTGACAGTTCCTAAAGAAAACTGCTTTAAAAAAGGCATAATCCCATATGTTCCCTCATTGGACCAACTTCATCTAAGTTTAGATGTGCAGAAGGGCTTAGATATATCCACAGTGAGCCATGTGCAACATGTTATTTGATTGATTTTCTAAAATAAGGCTTCAGGACAATGACAGTAAGATAAGGGAAGAAAATATGGAGCAATGAAGTCCTCATTGCTATACATGCATATTTTTATTGACAGTAGGGGAAACCTCTTGCAGATAAACTACAAATGGAGAAAAGGCAAATAAACAATTTTGTACAAGAAATTTAACATTCTGTACAATGTCTTCTCTTTGCTGTCATCATTTATACAAATTCTTCATAGTTTACTTGACCATCATCATGAACATCTGCTTCCCTGATCATTTCATCAACCTCTTCATCTGTTAACTTCTCTCCAAGGTTTGTCATCACATGGCGAAGCTCTACTGTATTAAGATAGCCATTGCCATCCTTATCAAACACACTGAATGCTTCTCTAATTTTTTTCTGCACTGCCTGTGGCTTGCATTTTACTTGCCTCATTGTCAGGAATTCTGAGAAGTCAACTGTACCTTTACCCTCAGCATCCACTTCATTAATCGTCCTGTAACTCTGCTTCTCTGGGATTCTGCCAAAGAGACCTCATTGCAGTTTTGTTGTTATAGGTCCATCACCATCTTGTTAAATAGTGAAAAAGCTTCTTTGAATTCTGCAGTCTACTCTTCAGTCAGTTGATCAGCCATGCTGCAAGCTTCACCAGTCTCCAAGACGTGACCACACAACCAGTCAGCTTGCTCACTCCACTTGGACTCCCAGTTGGGACTCCTGACATTGTCCCTCTTATCTTGTTCTCATGCCACCCCAACCTTTGTAATACAGCTCCTATTTGACTTTCAAAGCTTATCCACAGGCCCACCCACTACCCCCAGCCCTTTCATGTTGGGATGGGTTGCCCTTCTGTATTGCCATAACATCTTGTAAATATAATCCGTATTGCACTTACCATATTGTGTTATAACCTTTTTCTAGTCTGTCTTCTCACGCCAGATTGAAGCTTCTTAAGGGCAGGGACTGTATCTTGCTCATTGTTGTATTCCCAGTACCCAGTACTCTATAAACAAACTAAACAAGGATCTCTTGTTGTGGGTGTTTATCTTCTAGGAGCCAGTTCTTTCTCACACCCTTCAAAATAACAAATCCTGTTTTCCCTTATGCCGTTTAGCCTTTAACTTTAGGCCATGATGCTGGAGTACAAAATGAGGAGATAAGAAATAAGAACGTAAGAGATGAAAAGGGAGCTGAAAGCCATCTGGTCCTGGAAGGGAGAGAAAAGAGAGAGTATGGCAAGACTTGAAGTGTGGGTGTCTTCTTTTTTTCCCCCTTCACTCGAGGATATGTTTATTGATTTGAGAGAGTGACATTAATGTAAGAGAGAAACACTGATTGGTTGCCTCCTGAATGTGCCCAACCTGGGATTGAACCCTCAACCTAGGTATTTGCCCTCCTGGGAATTGAACCCACAAACTTTTTGGTGTACAGTACAATTTTCCAACCAACAAAGCCACACTGGCCAGGGCAAGGTATGGATATTTTCTACTCTCCCACTTCCAGTTCCTCAAAACTGAGAAGAGGAGGAATAAAGAGTGGTAGAAACATTCACATGGATTTGGGCAACTCCCAGGACAGGGCCTTTTTCTCAATTCTTAGGGCAAAGGACACAGGACATCCAAGATGAAAGAGGAGCCAGAGATCTGTGCCCCTGTGCCTGCGAGGATATGTAAGCTCCCTCTGTGAGGATTTTGAACTGACTAAAGGTACACAGTAACCTAAGGTTACACAGTTAGGAAATGGTGACACACCAGAGCTTGTGCCCTCAGTCACCTGGGCAGACGCCGAGCAGGGTAAATTCTTGAAGGCCTTGGGAACTGTCCAGAAAAGTATGGATTAGAAGCCATAGGTATTAGGGAGCCATGATGGATCCTGAACTCAAGAGTTGCGTGGCATTTAAGGAAGACTACTCTGGCAGAGCTCTGCAGGTCAAGGTAAGTAGAGAAAATCTGGAAGTGGGATAAAATTGAACATCAATATCTGTAACCCAGGCCAAAAGTGATAAGACCTTAAAATGGAGCAGTTATAATAAAATTACAGAGGAAGGAACACATCCTAGACTATTTGTAATAATAAAATTAGCAGCAGAACTGCATCAAATAAGTACTTACTGTGTGCCAGCACATTATCTCACTTAACTATCACAGTAACTCTATGAGGAATAGCTGTTATTTTTTTTCTATTTTAAAGATGAAGCAATTAAGGCACAGAGAGGTTAATAACAGGCCTAATGTTGCACAGCTGTAAGTGGTAAAGCCAGGTATCAAACCTGGAGGGTCTTACCATGGAGCTCAAGATCTTAATCAGTCTGCTTGACCTGGTGACTCCTGGACAGAGGGGAAAGGTGGTCAACAAATCAGAGATCATGACATCAAGATTTCTGTCAGTCATAAAGCCATTGACAGAAATGGGTTGTTGGGAAAAAGAGGCAGTTTAAGGGGAAAAATGAATTGAGTTTGGGATATGTTGAGTATGTCAATATGGCAGATACAGATCAGTTTCACGAGAGCTAGGATAGGATTTAATGGATCACCATCAGTTTTTAGGTCCAATCTATAAATTTAAGCTTTTAGTTAATGGGGAGGAAATAGTGAAGCCAATCTTTGAATTTAAAGACACACATTTGTTAACTTCAATCTTCTTTGTTGCATTTACACTATGATAAATATATATTTTTAAAGCAACATATTGGCCCTGACCAGGTAGTTCAGTTGGTTAGAGTGTCATCACAATACACCAGGTTGTAGGTTCAATCTCTGGTCAGGGAACATACAAGAAGCAACCAGTGAATGCATACGTGGAACAACAAATTGATGTTTCTCTCTCTCTCAAATCAATAAATATAAAAGAATAAATAGTAACATTTTCTCTCCCTGGCACTGGGGACATTCACTCAGTCAAATGACAGGTGAATTTAGAAATCTAGAGAAGGTAAGTTATCATCATTGTTCTGCATTCAGCAGAAAAGTTTTATGGTAACTGAAGTCCTCTGCAAGCAAAGCTCAGCAATGTCCAGATGCTGGACCCAGCCTTGTGGTTCTCAACAAACACCTTCGCCCTTCCACATTTGTTATATCAGATGAGGTGTCAACAATCCATAGTCCTGCCTCCTTCGTTACCCAAAACCTGAGTCATTTGCTGAGGTAATCACCATAGGAGAGCACATTAGGACAGTGGGTGAACTGCTCAGAAATGAAATGGGATGACAGGTAAGGAAGTTCACTACCAACTAATCTGTCTCTGTTGTCCTAGCCAAGAGCTCCTTCAGCAAAAATAAGGAAGGCCAAGAAAAGAGAAGGGCCCTACTTGAGCAGATACATACTTTTTAAATAATCTTCATCTTTTCTACTTAATAAAGAGCTGACTCTGTGCCCAGCACTGGGCCAGTTGCTTTCAAGCATTATCTCCTGTAATCCTCACAACCGCAGAGATGTGTGATTATTTTGTCCATTTGAAGATGAGGAAAGTGAGGTTTAGAGAAGGGATATCATGTGTTCATGGACACAAGCGAATCATGGAGGCAGGATTCAAACTCAGGTTTGAGAATCCTGTAGTAATCCAGTCTCAAGGTGGCTCTGAGGGTTGGACTGAATCCCGTAACACTGCACTAATCTGACTTGTAAGAACACCTAACTTCCATAACAAAATATGGTATTTTATAGGCCCAGACTGGAATAGTCAAAGTGGCACAGAGGGAAGTACTTCTGAGAGTGTGCTGCTGGTCAGACTGGCCATGCAGGCAGCGATGGACCTGCCCCTGAAATGCCAAACTCCCTTCTCCGTTCTGTCAGCCCGGCGACCTGAAACTCATTTCTGCTGACTTGGAGACCGAAACCTTGCATAACCCTTCTCTGTCTTTACTCCTTTTACAGGACCATGATTTCATGCCACATTGCAGGCACATAACCAAGGCATGGGGCAGCAGCTGAACACAAGCCATTGAGGGAACCATTGTCCTTTTCTCCAGAACAATCAAACAAGCTTGAAACTATGATGAAGATGTATGGTATTTCCTGGGGCTGATGTAGTGCATGCAGCTGCCCCAGGTGCTCAGTCCAGGTATCCTAACTTGAAAACTAACTGGGATGACCAAGTTTTGGGACTAGTGCTGGGAAATGAGTGAACCTAGAAGTCATTTGCTCATCCAGAAATTCTACTTTTATATCAAGTGCAGATTTCTTTTTTTAGCTCCTCATTCCGTATCTATATCCTCATTTCCATAGGTCAAACGTTAAGAGTGGGTACTAACTTTCAGATTCTGGGATAAATACCCACAGAGAAGAAATAATGACTGTCCTGATATTAGACCCCACTGGGGGGCATCTTTAATCCTTCACAAGATCACAGGTAAGTGTCATTTTTAGGGGACTATAAGTAATTCTCTCCCATGAGTAGAAACAGCTGCTGTTTTGAACCTTGGAACTTTAATGGTTACACTCAGAACCTCACCTGCCCCAGCCCTGAGGTGTTGCTGAAGTCATAGGACACCTTGTCTCATTCTTAAACACTATCTAGATGCTGTCTTTCACGACGCTGTGGTTACAAGGAAATGGGGCTTCCCATTATCCCCCTCTAATGAAAATCTTGAGTTGCTTCCTCCACAGGAGCTTTATTTTATTGACTCATTTGTAGATACGTTATGGGGTCATATATAATAGGTTGGGAGAAAGGTGGGGGCTCAAGAGAAGGAGACCAAGGTGTCTGTAAAAATAGTGAAGCTCTTACTTGATCCCAGGCCAACGCCTCACAAGAGATGATGCCATCTCTTAGTCAGGGATTCCGGTGAAAGAGTTGAAACAATGACTTAGCCGTGTAGCCGTCCTTAAACTTCGACCTGGCCCCTTGCCTGGGTGCATGGTTTCGTCAGCCAACGTTAGAGAACGCCACACCTTACCTTAATGATTTTTGTCCAAAGTCTGTCCCAACTAATGAGAATCCAAACCAGAATAATCATTAACATCACCACAGGCTGACGCAGAATGATCTTAAGCTGATTTCCTGTCAGGTTCTAAATAAACCTTCCATCACCTAGCCTAATGGCTCTTCCTCAGGTTTAAAAGTTGTTCAGGGAGTTGCTTGTGTTCATTCCACATGTGAGTTGAACCTTCCCCAAACCACAAGCAGGTAATTGTCAGGTGGAGTCCTTGGCCCTGCAACATGGGTTTAGTAGTCATTGGATACACACCAGGGAAGGGTGCTCCTGCTCTGTATCCCTTCATCAAGAGATCAGCGGGGGCTTCGGGCCATGGCTGAAACCTAGTCACAGAAGCTCGGTGTGTAATGTACACAGCCAGCTAGAGAATGTCCAGCAACCAGAGAACAGATCAGAGTGACATACTCCTTGTAGGATCAGTACATGCCCTTTTAGTAGAAGTAGAAAAGGGAAGACCCTTCATGGGCAGTAACATGGGGTATAGAACGGGAACACATTTTCGAACCTGGATTCACCACTGGGTGACCGGTGGGAAATCATAGTCTCTCTGGGACACAGTTTTTCTCATCTGTAAAATTGGTTTGATAATAGTACCTACATCACGAGGTATTTATGAGGATCAAAAGGAGCAAGAGTCTTGCATGGTGAGTGGCAAGTAAGACATACATAAAACAAATGCTGGTTTCCATCTCTTATTCTGCTTCCAGAAGCTCACATTAATCCCAAATCATTTCACCACCCTCAGATCTGGGCGAGTGAGGCTCTCAGAGGGCCCTGCACTTCAAAGTGCCATCCTCAAAGTTTTCTCAGTCCCTCTGCAGCAGAGGCTGACTCTGCTGTCCTGGCCCTGGACCTCGTTCCACATGGGCCCCAATTCCCATTTTACCTCTTTGGGGACCTCTGACTCTCTATATCATCTTCCTTCCCCTGGCCAGTTTCTCCCCCTCACATATGGGGGTTGACCAGAAAGATGCCCTAAGAAGCTTCAAGACCCACATCTATGTGGTTATCCCTGGGCACTCTGGCCAGGATCAGGTTCCAGAAGGGCAGCCTGATAAGCAGATCACTCCCATTGGCCAATGTGATATGTCTTTGAGGGATCTTAGAAGATCGAGCTGCCAGATGATGTTGACATGCTGACTTTGGGGGACTTAAATGTTTATTTAGACAGGGGCCCTGCAAACTCTAAATTGGCCCTGCTTCTGGGAACCTGGAAATACTTGTCCCTGCAGGTGGATGGATTTATGTGGGATTTATTAGAATAGTAACAATTAAAATAATAGCTGTCAAAATTATCAAAGGTTTGAGCTCTAAAAATGGCAACAATTGAAGACTATTTTTAAGTTAAAATATCAGCATCATCCTCATTTCCCTCCCCTTTCCATTGGGTTCTCTCACACCATCACCAAATGCAGTCAGTTCTAATTCGGCATGTTTCTCAATCTAGCCTCTTCTTTCTATTCCTGCTGCCTTAGTCCAGATCTCCAAGTGGCCCCTTTCCACCAGGACTATTGCAGTGGCCTCACTACTTCCAGATTCTTCCCCACCATTCTATCTCCTGACTAATAGGGAAGGGGAAAAGCCAATATAAAAATGTGTTTTCATTCACAGTAGCACTATTCACAATAGCCAAAGATAGAAACACCTAAATGTTCATCAGCTGATGAATAGATGAACAAAACATGGTACATCCATACAATGGTATATTATTCTGCCATAAAAAGGAATGAGGTACTAATAAGTTTTATTTTACTAAAAAACAAACGAACAAAAAGGAATGAGGTACTGATACATGCTTCAGCATGGATGAAATCTCAGAAACATATGCTAGGTAAAAGAATCCAGCCAGAAAGGGACACATATTATATGATTGTATCTATATGGACTATGCAGAAGAGATTTGTGGTTGCTGGGGGCTGGGTTAGGGAGAAATGAAGAGTGATTGCTACATGGAGATGAGGGTTTTTTGGGGGGGCAAGGGGTGTGATGAAAATGTTCTGCAATTACAATGGTAATGGTTTCACAACTAAATGTACTGAGTTACACACTGTAAAATTCTTAAAGTGGTAAATTTCACTTAAAGTAGTAAAATTGTGTTATGAGTTAATACAATTTTTAAAAAGTATTGTAAAGCTGGTCACGGTTATGGGCACCTGGGACTCAGTCCTGCTAGGACCTTCTGGAGAGCCAAGTAGAATGTACCTCAGAATTGTTCCCCCTGAAGGAGAGGGGAGGGAGCATTTATTTAGGAGATCTTGGTCCCTAGTGGTCAAGGATTGGCCCCTGGGTACTGACTTTCTCCTTCCTTTTCAGGTTCACATATGAGTGAGTACGCAGCAGGTCAGAGAAACACTGGGGTGGAGCATGAGAGATTCCTGATGAAGTTGAGACACAGTAATGCTAAGGTCACACCTGTGGGAAGGTATATTATCAGGTCACACCTGGCTGTTGCAAAAATAAGTGGAGTTAAAAGGGTGCCAAGGGAATGTGAAATGGGGCATAAGATGTGTCCGATACACCCTCAGTTTGAAATACTACAGATGCAGTCTTACAGAAGTAGAAAGGAGATGAGAAGGAAAGAGTCAGGGAAGGCATTTGGTGTATTCTTGTCACTCCCTGATCTTCACTTGAACTTCAGGGTGTTATTGTCCCACCTCCTCTGTTTAAAGTGATGATTAGCATCTGTCTGTCCACAACCTAACTTTCCTCTCTCCATCATGACCTCCTATGTTTCAAGCTTGCTGACTCAATTTCTTCCACAGGAGCCTTTCTTCCACTACACCAGGATGTCCGGGTTATTACTGTCTCTACTCCCCCTAACCTGTCAGCTCCCTCCTGTCCTCACTTCTCTCCCAAACCTAGTTTAAAATTTATCACTCATAATTTTGGTGACTTTCTCAAGACAGTTCTAGGTTCTTGCTTCGTAGCACTTTTACACCATTTACCTGCTAAAACTCCAACTCTGGTGAAATCAGCTTTCAGGTTTTTCCATGGCCATATCCTGAAATGCTCTATGGGAGAGCAAAAAGCACACGACAGGGCGGATCACTGTGGCAGAGACCACCAACTCCATACTCTAATATATAATCTTTAATAATAGCACCCTGATGTCTAGTCGGACACGTTGCTGCCAAGAATAAAAGATTGCATGTCTTAGTGGCCCTTGTGTACATGTGTGGTCACATGCCTTCACCCCAGCAAATAAGGAAGAACATCTGGTGGCTGGTGAAGGAAAGCTTCAAGAGAGTTGATTCAGCAGAAGAGCCCCCCTTCTTGCCTTCTGTTGCAGTTGCTGTGGCCATCATGAACCATGAGGTGACCTTGAGGATGGAAGCTGCAAGCCAAGATGCTCAAGTAAAAAGTAGTAGTTTTGATCCCTAATGAAATCATATACCTGCCCTAGTTTTACCTCCATAATTCCTTTATATGAAAGAGAAATTAGATTTTAAACCACTGTTATTATTAACTAATTGATTTTATCATTACCAACATCAGAAGGGCCTGAAATACTACTTAACAATCTTACCATCTTCTTCTAGTTCACTCATTCTGGAATTCTCCTCTGTGGTTATAGCAAACCATCACCGTTCTTCTTTACTGACTTTCCATCAGTCAGAAATATCTGACTTGCCACTTCTCACCTCACAGTAAGCTGATGACTGGGCCTCTTGCTTCAGTGGCAAAATAGACTTATCAGATCAGAAATTCCTCAGATTTCTGCCACAAACTTGCCTGCCTGCTTTCCCTTCTTTACTACCTTTCTTCCCGTTACCATGGAGACCATATCTCTCCTCCATTTGAGGCAAATCTCTCCAGTTTGGGGCCTGGGTCCCCTTCCTCACATCTAAAGAAATCTCATTTTCTCAATTATTCTGAAGGCTGTAAAACAATGACATATGACAAAAACAGTGACCCACAGATATATCTTATCTCTGACCCACATAGGGTTTTTTCCTATTATTTTTATTTCACTTAACATAAGGAAAAATGGAAGGTAAAATCCACCTTTTTCCATGTATAATTTCACCAGTTTTGACCAATACATATATTTCTGTGTATACTTACCATCACAATCAAGAACAGTTCTACCATCCCGCAGAACTCCCCGGATCCTCAGGCCAACATATAGAAGGAGCCTGTATTCTCCAGTCTCTTACAGTTCTTGCTATTTTCTCTGTTCCTTATATCCTACTGCTTTGTTCATTTAGGTTACCTACCTGACTCCTTGGACATTTGAATTTGAGGTACCCAGATTATTCATTCTGATTCCTGTATCTTTTTAACCATTCCTTTCTACTCATTCTTTGCTATGAACACCTAAAAATGCTATCTTTCCCTCACAATCAAACTTCCTGAGTTGTTATTTGGGGATAACCTTGGTCATATTTTCCATTTTTATCAAATTCTCCTGATTCTTACCAGAAAGGTAAGAAGTTTTTTTCTTTAAAAAAATTTTTTTTAAATATTTTATTTATTTATTTTTAGAGAGAAGGAAAGGAAGGTAGAAAGAGCAGGAGAGAAACATCGATGTGTGAGAGATACATTCATCACTTGCCTCTTGCATGCCCCCAACTGGGGACCTGGCCCACAACCCAGGCATGTGCCTTGACTGGGAATTGAACTAGTGACCTTTGGGTTCGCAGGCTGGCACTCAATACACTGAGCCACACCAGCCAGGGCAGTGTTTTTTCTCTGTTGGTTTGGGAAAAAAAAATAAACAAACCAAATAGCAAGTAAAATCTTTTGCATCTTTTTCAGATGATAAAGTTCTCATGTTGCCACATGTAACATTGCTTTGGAATTTTGGTAAGAAATTTCTATCTAAATCATGCCAGCTTGCTCTTTCATGTTAAAGTTACGAGTAATGCGAGATCTTCCCTCTGACATGACCGTAAGGGAGGGACAGAGTTTAGATCCAATGTTGTATCTACAAATAAGTTCTGCCTCCATTGTCTCTTTGAAGGAATCACTCAGTATAAGAAAACCTGTGTATCTTTTCTCCCAAAGTGAGAGATCCAGATCCACTTGGCCATTTGGAAAAGGAAAAAATAAAACACCACAATCTCATTCACAGAGGGCTGAAACAAAGGTGGGTAATATTTAAATATTACTGAACACTGTTTTGAATGGAAAATAAAGAGACAGTGAAAAAATTCCCTTCTACTGGCCTCTGCCTTTTTGGTGGCCTGAAATTCTCCCTTCGTTGATTTTTTCCCGCTTCACTGATTGTTTATAAAAGAACAAAAATGAAGCCTGGCAGAAGGAAAGGAAGTCAGTCCCAACTTTGTCCACGTTCACTATCTCCAGCCGCTCCCTTCCCCTGCAGTCCTCAGCTCTCTCCAATACCTTTTCCTCTCCCACCATCGCCCCACCGAAACCTCTCTCACTAAGTCATTCAATAGTGATGGATGGATGGATGGATGGATGGAAGGAAGGAAGGAAGGAAGGAAAGAAGGAAGGAAGGAAGGAAGGAAGGAAGGAAGGAAGGAGCAGAAATTGTGACGCAGAATTAATGGGGCCCTTAAGGTTGACCAAGTAGAATTTCTTTGATTAACCTGGATAATAATATTGTGGTCATTTTTGGAGAAACCTCTTTTCCCATTTAAACACCGAAATGAAAATGGAAGCATTGAAATAAATAAATAAATAAATAAATAAATAAATAAATAAATAAATAAATAGATGGATAGATAGATAAATAAATAAATAATATTTGAGGCGTAAAAGCTCATTTTTAAAAGACCAAAGTCATTACACAAGGCTGTATTTTCAAATGGGATGGCAAATTGCTTTATATGGACATTTTCCACTAAACAAGTTCTGTCTTTAACATAAAGTATGATTGTTGTAGTTACCTTCTCGCAGACCCACCTTTTGCAGTGATGCCCGGGATGCAGGCTCCACTCCTGATGCCCTGGGCTTGCTTCTCTCTGGACCTGAGGCCCTCGAGAATGTCTTAATGAAAGAGTCCTTCCGGATCAGTAGCCTTTCCTGGGAGCACTGTGATGAGGCGAAGGACCCTGTGCTGATCAAAAGCCTGAGTGTGGCACCTAACCCCATCGTGGGTCCTGGGAATGTGACTGTCAGTGCTGAGACCCAGATGCGAGAACCCCATTCTATTCTGAAGGTGGAATTAACCATGCAGAAGGAAATGGCTGGCTTGTGGGTCAAAGTCCTTTGTGTGGAACAAATTGGCAACTGTACCTATGAAGACATCTGACATATTTGACATTTTCGTTCCCCATGAAGAGCCCTGCCCAGAGCCCCAGCATACCTATGGGCTTCCCTGCCACTGTCCCTTCAAAGAAGGCAAATACTCATGGCCCAAGAGTGTTTTCACCCTGTCCCACCTGGACCCGCCTGGTTTTCTCAGTACTGGAAACTACCGAATCCAGAACATCCTAAGCAGCGGCGAGAAATGTCTGGGCTGTTTCTAGATCATTGTCTCTCTAGAGGCCATATAATGTGGCACCAGCTGCAGCAGAATGAAGGGGTGTGAGGAAGGCATCTTTCTTCCTGTCTTGCGTTTGTCAAGGCCAAATTCTGATTTTTCCGTACTCCTTCAAGCCCCTTTCTATGGTGATGCTACTATCCTCAATGAAAATCATTTTGTGCCACGTACATTTTAGGCATGGGCAAGCAGCCCTCACCTAAGGTAGGGAGAGCTTGGTGGTTCTTGAGAGCTCAGGACATCTACTGGGCTGGCCACTCCATTTTCCTCCTCACCGCTATGGCTTTCCGTCTTAGAGCATAACTCGTTTTCCAAACAGTCAAGGAAGAGGACGAATATATTTTGTGACCCACGTTCAGAATGACCCAGTCTTACTCTCCTGACGTACCTTTATGATTTTCTCATTAATTTTTTCACCATTAACTTAAAAAAAAGATACAGTATGATTGTAACTATGGAAAAAAATGACCTCAGTGTAGACAAAATAACAGGAAGAACATTTCTCAAAGTGTATACTCCACTCCACCATTTATAAAAGTCTATGTTAAAAAATATTTTTAGCCCTGGCTGGTGTGGCTCAGTGGATTGAGCACTGGCCTGCAAACCACAGGGTCACTGGTCCAATTCCCAGTCAGGGCACATGCCTGGGCCAGGTCCCCAGTAGGGGGCATATAAGAAGCAACCACACATTGATGTTTCCCTCTCTTTTTCCTTCCATTCCCCTCTCTCTAAAAAGAAATAAATAAAATCTTAATAAAAATATTTGTAATGTAAATTAGGAGTTTTATTACAAAGAGCTGTCTTTTAAAAAATTCTGTCTTCATAAAAAGGGCGTCTATTTCTACTACAAGAGATTCTTGCACCAGTACTGAAAGGATAAAGTCAGCTCTATTTGCTGTCACGGCACCGTTTGCTGAGCAGGTGCCATGCTCAGCAAATGACCTTGTTAAACCTGACTGCCCTTTTACTCTTCTGAGCTTATGTCCTCAGTACTGGAAATGACTGGAAGCAAGAACAGAACAGCCACAGGCAGAGGATAACATTGGAACAAACTGCAGCCTCCTGTTACAACACCCCAACAGACCAGGGACCACACAACAGCAACCCCCCCACCACTTTTAATCCAATTATAATCCAATAAAAGCTCAAAGCCCCCACCCCTCAATGCTGGTGTATCTCTCCACACCATGCCCCCCTCCTTCTTAGAGAGTGAATAAAATCTTTATTCTCTACACTTTCTTCTCTTTGTGATTTCTTTCACAGCCTGTGTCACCAACTACCCTAACAAGTACCCAAAATGTTATTTTTCTGAGGTAAGGTACAGTAATTGTGATAAAAATAAAGCTTACAGAGTAGAGTGCTCAGTAAACATCTGGAATAAGTGAGTGTAATGCATCCAACTGAGGACCATTTCCTAAATATACACTCAACACATTAAGAAAAGGCAGAAGATGTGACAGAAAACTTTGATTACAATGGGCACAGATATTTTCTCTATGAGTCACACAAGGAATTAGGCGCCTCTTACATACCTCTGACAATGAACAGTAAATGTGTAAATAGCTTTATGTTTTCTCTGTAGCACTGTTCTTTTACTGATCTAAATTCTTCCTCCAGGAGTGTTGACTGGATAGTTCTGCTTCTGTCTTTAAACTGTGAATCTCATAAAAGACACTTGTCCAGATCTCCAGCGAGGGTCCTCCTGCCCCTTTTCTCACTTTCTCTTAACAATATTTTTTTCCTCCCTGATTAAAAACATCTTACTCTCCCAATGTGGATGTTTTTTTTTTAAACTCAGAAAAGTTTAAGCAAGGAAACCACAATCATTCACAATCTCACTGCGCTGAGACAATCACAGTTTATACTTTCTTCTTTCTGTTAAAAATGGGTCTATCCATATAAATAACATTTTTTCCTCCTTGAGATAAGCTGCACTGTTTTTGTATCCTGCTCCCCCACTCCCACTCCACCCCTTAACATTATGTCATGGGTACTTCTCCTTGTGTTGGAAACTTTACCAACTTCATCCGAATCACAATAATTCACCATTTCAATGTACTTCATTTTCCTTCAAGATACAAAGGTCTCTAGGTCCTAAAGGGCTGCCCAAAGGCACTTTTTATAACCATCTGTGATGACCTTTCTGAGGGCAGCTCTGTCCCTTATTCCCATCTAAACGCCGTGGAGTGACGCCCAATGCCAGAGTGAATCCAGTTCAGAGTGAATCCAGTCCCAGGCCCTGAAGTGCAAAGGAACAGATCCAGACCAAGCTTTGTCTTCCATGTCACTGGAGTCTTCTCAGCTTAAAAAGGAGGCCACAGAAACAAATCCCTCAGCAATTTTTAAAAAGGCTTTAGAAACAGCTCTTTTCCTTAAGCTGTGATGCACACGCAACAGTGGGAAAGTTAAGAGCAGGAAGAATACTAGGAGGAGGAGGAAATGGTAGCCCCACCCGGCTCAGGAGGGAAAGAAAGTTCTAGTCAGATGACTGTAAGTGTCCAGAGAGGCTATAAAGTCTAGAATCTTGATACCGATGAGCTGAAGGGCCTGGCTGACAGAAGAAGGAGGAAGATGAATCAAGGTGAGAACTGGGAACATAAGTTTTCAAGAGAGGAGAGATATACCGGGAGGGTAGAGGGTGAACAGGAAAGACAGGAGGGCCTAAACTGCGCTGATAGTCCATTGTATAATCCGGCTCCTTTCTCCCATTTCTTCACCTTAATTCAGACCTTGGGGCAGTCATTCTTTTCCTTACGAATGGATTCACTTTGTACCTGAAGCAGGGAACAATCTTTTCTTTAACATCTTAGGACTGGAACAACCTTGGAAAGTCTGAGGGGGCTCACAAGGACCTTGACTTTTACCCCTTGGTGCCCTTGGTGCTTGAGAGGCCATTTCTGTGGCCAACTCTGGAGCTGTGGGAGGACCACCTCTCAGATCCCAGGCTTTCTCCTGGCTCTCAGCTCCCTTTAGAGAGATGCTGCCCTGCCTTCTGAGGTCAGGTTCCTTTCTGAGTTCCCTTAGAATCACTGCTGATCTGATGCTGGGAGGGAGAAAAACAGGGTGGTCCAGCCTGACAGACACATGGGGCCGGCCAGGAAAGGGCACTAAAAGTGGATCATGGGTTTTTAAAATTTGTGTTGTAAATTATACATCATAGAGTGGAATCTAAAAACAAAATAAATGAACAAACAAAACAGAAACAAACTCATAGGTATATAGAACAAACTGATGGGTTGCCAGGTGGGAAGGGGGGTTGGGAGTTAGGTGAAAAAGGTAAAGGGATTAAGATGTACAAACTGACAGTTACAAAGTAGCCACAGGGCTGTAAAGCAGTGCATACATTAGGATTATAGTCAATAGTCCTGTGATAACTGTGCATGGTGTCAGGTGGGCACCGGGCTTATTGTGGGGGTCACTTTGTAAGTTATATAAATTTCTAGCCACTATGCTGTACACCTGAAACTAATATGATATTGAATGTCAACTGTACTTGAGAAATAAAACATTTTAATAAAAACAAAAATAAACTATACATCACAGAAACTGTTAGAATTTGAGGTGTACATTGTATTTTCATACAAACCAGAGCTTGATAGAGAAGGCTAAACAGGTTTGTTCATATGCTAGATTCAGGGTCTTTTTGTACTAAATTCTAGAGTATTTTTTCCTTCAGTTTTCCCAAATTACAGTAAGCCTAAAATGTTACAGTATCTTTTAAAATGCCATACTTTAATTAAATAAATAATACACAAAACCAAATACATGTTATAAAAAGTTAAAAGTTCATATATTAGGATTAAAAAAACAACAACAAATCCCCCTTCACATACATATGTATTCCCAATCTGACTTTTTCCTGATAGGAAAGAACTGTTAACAATTTAGTTAACTGCTTCCAAATAATACTAGATTATATACAATTACTCGTTTTATACAATGAGATTATATAACACATATTGTCTGATGACTTGCTTTTCAAAAAACAAAATCTTATATCTTGGAAATCTTTTTTTCTAAACTGGTAATTTTTAAAAAAATATTTATTTATTTATTTATTTATTTATTTATTTATTTATTTATTTATTTTTAGAGAGAAGGAAAGGGAGAGAGAGAGGGAGAGAAACATTGATGTGCAGGAGAAACATCAATTGGCTGCCTCTCGCACGCCCCCAATCAGGGACCTGGCCACAACCCAGGCATGTGCCCTGCGACTCGAACCTTTCAGTTCGCAGGCTGGCACTCAACCCACTGAGCCACACCAGCCAATGCTATTTTGGAAATCTTTGCACTCAATACAAAGATTTGAAATGGATTATAGTTTTCAATTTTGGGCAAATAAGGACAATGTATTTAATAAATCTATGAATTTGTTTAATTTATTTCCATGCTTTGTTCATGGACATTTAGATTGTTTTTAATATTTTGCCCTTATCAACAATGCTGCAATGAGTGTCCCTGTTGATATAACTTTGCACATGTGTGCACATGTTTTTTATCTGGAGATTTTTAAAAGAACTGTTGGATCAGAAACAATATTCACTGTGAGTTACGATGGATATTGTAGGGGAGGGAAAATTTATTTTTTTTCCCTCCATGAGTTACATTCATTGGCTGAGGACCCACAAATTAGACTGATAGGAGACTAACAAGGGAAAAACAAATAAAATTTATTAACATGTGTGTCGCACATACACATGGGAGCACTCAGGGATGAGTAACTCAAAAGAGTGGTTAGAACTTGGCCTTATAAAGCATCTCAGCAAAGGAACAACAAATTTTTAGAGAAGTGAAAGACCAAGGGAAAGGACTGAGTTTTTAGCGCAACAAATTGTAGAAAGGTAAATATATGGGGAAGCTAATGAAAGATGAAGGCTAGTTAATGGTGTGTTATATGGATTCCCCTGGTGCTTCTCTGGGCTGTTAGGGAGGAGAGAGAGGGCCTGCTTACAAATGTGTGTCCTTCTAAGCAGATGGGGGAGGTCAAAGAGACTTTCTTTCATCACCTTCTTTGCTCTTGTCTTCAACTCAAAATGATCTTTATGCCAAAATGGCATATTTTGGGACGACATATTTTGCTACCGTTCAGTATCAGTCAAATTCTCTGAAAAGTCTGTGTGAATTTACACTCCCACCAAATGAAATAGTCTATTTCCATACACCCTCGCAACATAGGTTATTGGTGTTCTTTTAAATATTTTTGAATGAATCAAAGATGGAATCTCATTGTTTTAGTTTTCATTTCTCTGATTATAGCAAGACTTAATATTTACAGAAACTTTTATATATTATGGATACTAATCCAGTGCTGTATTTTCTGCTGAAGACCTGATGATTTAACTTGTGTAACCAGCTAGGATCACTTTTCTCTTGCCAGCAGCTATTTGCTGAGTACTGGGGGTAAACAATCAAACGATATAGTTAATTATGTAGACGCCATTAAACGAAAATAATGTTTCAAAGGAACAACCTATCAGTCAGTGATGAGTTGACAAATAAGTGGTTTAGAGTCTAAGAAGTTGCATCATGAGGGGAGACCAGGTAGGTCCCGGAGCTGGTTCTGCCTGGACAGGCTGGCATTTGGGGATGAGGTGGTGCAGATGGGCCTGTGGTTTTCATCGTGTTCTTCGGAGCCCTAAGGCTCTACAGAGAGGCTGGGGGACCCCTCTCCAGTTCTTCCACCAGAGCAGCTCCTCTTAGGCCTGTCTATTACGGTTTTGTTTGAATAAAGCACAATATTCATTTACTTGGAAAGGAAGAGGCGGGGGGTCCTCAGAGAAGACATACAGGCGAGAAGTTAAGAGTCAGGTTCTGGAATCAAATTGTCCAGATATAAGTGACAATTTTGCCAAATACTAGGAAAGTTAGCCTCATTGATCCTCTGTCTGCTTATCTGTAATATGGAGTTAATACCTTGTTGGGTATCTGTAGGAATAAGGGATAAAACATATAAATCCTGGAGCTTAATAATATTTAGTAAATATTAGCTAGATATAAAACTATTGTTACAGGTGCTAAGATAGCTCCATGTTCTGAAATGTTTGGGAAGGATTTCAGGGAAGAGGTGGATGCCGGGTTTTCTTGGAAGAATGGTTACAGTGGGGACATGTAGAGATTGGGGAAGGGGCAGGGACCATCCAGAGGTAGAGCTGGGCATGATCTATTGGAGGCGACAAGTGAAGCAGAGTTTATTTATGGCTATTGGGAGATGAGATGTTGGGATCACACTGTAGAAGGCTTTGAACGCTTGTCTAAGGAATTTGGACTTGAACCTGTAGGTAATAAAGCATTCTTACTCTTGTGCACTTAAAGAGGCACAGAAACACTGCAATATCTCATCACATAAGAACCTCTCTGTTCTCCTACAGATGGGCCCTTTCACATTTTTTAAAAGGGAAGAAATGAAAAAAAGGAAGTATTTATCAAAGTCTCAAACTGGCAATAATAATGAGCAGTAGAAAAAGAAAAGACATTGGCCAAGAAGCTGGGCTAATCAAGGGACAAAGGCAGGAGAAGGAAGGAGCTGAGTCCACCTGACCTTGGCAGTGGGCACGATCTCCCTAGAGGTGCTGGCTGTGCCGGGTGTGACTTACCCTCCACCATCTCTACCTGGAGGTTTCCAGTCCTTCACCAGCAGCCTGATTGCTCAGGACATTGTTGGCAGTGGATTCTTTTAACCTGCCCGTCTTTTTCCTAACCAGCTGTTTGTTAGCCTGCCACATGCCCACAGATGCCATCCCTCACACACCTTGTTTAAGTCCTCATTAGTCTTTTGTCTAAGATGATTGCAGCAGATGCTCACTGCCCTTCCCATGCCCGCCTTTCCCCCCACTCCAGTCTGGGCTACATACCGCAGCCGGATTAACCCAGAAGGACAGCTTTGATCATGCCACTCCTGCTCAGAAATCTGCCTTTCATCAAAGTAACAAAGTAGCACTTTCCCCTAAATACAAAAAGAGTACATGTTTAAGTATAAGCTCAGACAACCTCAAAAAACTCAAAGGAAAGAGAAATTTCCCATAATTTCACCATCTAAAGATAATCTGTAACTGTGATTTTTTAAGTTTTTTTATGCTCCTTTTATTATTTCATGAATTATTTCCCCATTTTCTTTGTCCTTTTAAAAAAAGTATGTTTTATCGATTATGCTATTACAGTTTTCCCAATTTTCTCCCTTTTATCCTCCCTCTGCCCTGCACCCCCCAACCCTCTAGCATTCCCCCCGTTAGTTCATGACCATGGGTTGTACATATAAGTTCTTTGAATTCTCTGTTTCCTATACCATTTTTTAATCTCTCCCCATCTATTTTATGCCGACCAATTATGCTTCTCATTCCCTGTACCTTTTCCCCCCTATTCCTTCCCTCCTCCTCCCCACTGAAAACCCTCCATGTGATCTCCATTTCTCTGATTCTGTTCCTGTTCTAGTTGTTTGCTTAGTTTTTGTTTTCATTTTTTAAATTTTTTTTAGGTTCAATTGTTGATAATTGTGACTTTGTTGTCATTTTACTGTTCATAGTTTTTGATCTTCTTCAATTTCTTAGATAAGTACCTTTAACAATTCATATAATAAGGGCTTGGTGATGATGAACTCCTTTACCTTGACCTTATCTGGGAAGCACTTTATCTGCCCTTCCATTCTAAATGATAGCTTTGCTGGATGGAGTCATCTTGGATGTAGGTCCTTGCCTTTCATGACTTGGAATACTTCTTTCCAGCCCCTTCTTGCCTGCAAGGTTTCTTTTGAGAAATCAGCTGTTAGTGTATCTTGCTGCTTTTAAGATATTCTCTTTGTCTTTCATCTTGGGTAACTTAATGATGATGTGCCTTGGTGTGTTCCTCTTTGGGTCCAACTTCTTTGGGACTCTCTGGGCTTCCTGGGTTGCCTTCTCATGTGCGCCCCGACCAGGTATTGAACCTGTGATATTTTGGTTTACAGAATGACCAACTGAACCACAATGGCCAGGCCCAAATTATGATATTTTTAAAATAAAAAAGTTCCTAGAGGAGGAACTTATGACTCAAAGGTATTTGTGTTTTCAGGCTTTCTTTTATTTTGTAACAAATATTAATATATAGCCCTCAGAAAGGTACATAACTTTTATTCTCCCATAAGGGATAGGAGTGCACATTACTACTGAAGCCAATAGCAGCAGCTTGGTGCTGTTGCCCTCACAGGCTCTTCTCCGTCTGTGCCTCGACAACTTCACTTCCCTTCTGCCAGATCACTCTCCCCCTCCTTCATGCATGTATGCACATACCCATTCAGCAAACATCTCTAAGCACCCACAAGGGGAGGCAGAAGATTGTAAAGGGTTAGGGGGCAGGCTGTGGAGCCAGCCCACCTGCATTTGAATCCCAGCTCTGCTCTGCACATCAGGAACAATATTAACATCTCTACAGAGAGTGGTTGTGAGAATGTAAATGACTTAAGTCATGTAAAACACTTCAGACAGCGCCTGACAGGAAGTAAGAATTAAGTAAGAACATTAGCTATAATTATCAGCAATTAGAAGCCATGTTCCATTCCGGGCAGGTGTGGAACTAATTCTAGATATGATGAAGTGCTCTGTAGAAAATAAAGAAGGTGTTGAGATGGTAAGTGCCCATAAGTAGGAGGCGGAGCATTGTCTTCAGAGGTCAAAGAAAGTCCCTGAGCAGTGGTTACCTCTGAGCCAAGACTCAAAGGGAGAGATAAAACCTTCCAGGAGAGGGGGGCTGCCTCAGGCTTTGATCTCTCAGAAGGCAAGAGCTTCCCATCTCAGAATTCATTGCAGGCAGAGAGGGCTGTTTTAAAGTCTTCTTTTATTTATTTATTTTTTTAAGACTGGTAATAGGTGGGGATATAATTCGATCCTTCTTATGTCCTTGTCTTTGTATTAATCAAGCACCAGGAGTCATGTGGCTGGGGCTTACCATTCCTCTCCCTTGTTACTAACTTTAGTGGGCCAGTGGCCACGTCAAGAAGCCCTTGTGGGCACTGACGTGCTTTGACTCATTGATTCTGCTTGATTTCCTGCTTTGTTGAACCTCTTCCTGATCTCTTGGCTTTTATTCCTGCTCCCTTGAAGACCCTCCCGTTAGTTCTCTGAAATCATTGTCTCTCTGACATGAAAGGCACTTCAGTGGGCCAAAAGCATAATTATATTAAAATATATGGAATTAAAAAAGAAAACCTGAGCCTCCAGTGGAGAATGAGTTTACTCTGTGCACTGCAACTTTGGGCACGAAGAGGAAGACAGCTTTCTTCTTCCTCCTACCTTTTTCCCCTAAACCAAGAGTCAGTCTGGGTCAAGGGAAAATGGAGCTGGCTGCCCATGGGGACTGTGCTTTGAGCTGTGAACAGCAGCCAGGAAAAGGCTGCCCTGGTACTGGCCCTGCCTGTGGAAGTGTGTTCGTCACTGCCTGTTCTGGGTATCTGATCGTTCAGGGTGGAAGGGCCATTGGGCGCTATGTATGGGGTGGAGAGGCTTTCTGGGAAGGCTCAGTTGGTCTTGGTATGAAAATGTCAGGACCCTCAAGAACAAATGATATGTAACCAGTTTCCAACAGGATCTAGGCCAGTTTTTTTCAAACTTCTTGACTTTGAGCCACAGTTTACATCATGACTGGGAGCAAACTCATGATTTTCCTACAGGACGCTGTCTGGCAGCATCCCCAGCCTCTACCCATTAGATGTCAGTAGCAGCCTTTCCCCCAGCTGTGACAACTGAAAAGTCTCCAGGCATTGCCACATGTCCTCCAGGGGACAAACCTTCCCCAGTTGAGAACCACTGGGATAAATTAATGTACTGCTAGGGGGGAAGACCTAATAGATTTTTTGTTGACAGAAATACAATAAAAATCACCAGCAAAAATAGCAAAGCCAATGCAGTCTGAGGCTGCATAATTACTAGTACTAAGAGCAACTAATGAAGGCCCTCCCTTTGGTGGAGTGCTTGTTTTGTGCCTGCTGCTGTGCTGAGGTCTTTACCTGGAATTCGCACTTAATGCCCATATGAACCCTGTGAGGTAGGATCAGCATTGTCTCCATGTTTCAGCTGAGGACACTGATGTCGAGGGACTTTAAATGACTCACTCAAGGACTCACAGTTGAGGCAGTGAGAGCCTGCACTCTTGCACACGGTGTTATGCAAATTCTTCTTTTTTAAGTATATTTTATTGATTATGCTATTAAAGTTTTCCCAATTTTTTTCTCCCCTTCATCCCCCTCCACCCTGCACCCCCCTCCCACCAGCATCCCCCCCCCCCGCCCACCCTTAGTTCATGTCCATGGGTCATACATATATGCTCTTTGGCTTCTCCATTTATTATACTATTCTTAACTGCCTCCCTGTCTATTTTGTGCCTACTATTTATGCTTCTTATTCCCTGTGCCTTTTCCCCCTCTCTCCCTCCTCCTCCCCACTGATAACCTTCCATGTGATCTCCATTTCTGTGATTCTGTTCCTGTTCTAGTTGTTTGTTTAGTTTGTGTTTTTGTTTTTAGGTTCAGTTGTTGGTAGTTGTGAGTTTGTTGTCATTTTACTGTTCATAGTTTTGATCTTCTTTTTCTTAGATAAGTCCCTTCAACCTTTCATATAATAAGAGCTTGGTGATGATGAACTCCTTGAACTTGACCTTATCTGGGAAGCACTTTATCTGCCCTTCCGTTCTAAATGATAGCTTTCCTGGATAGAGTAATCTTGGATGGAGTCCTGGCGTTTCATGACTTCGAAAACTTCTTTCCAGCCTCTTCTTGCCTGTAAGATTTCTTTTGAGAAATCAGCTGATAGTGTAATGGGAACTCCTTTGTAGGTAACTGTCTCCTTTTCTCTTGCTGCTTTTAAGATATTCTCTTCATCTTTCATCTTGGGTAATGTAATTATGATGTGTCTTGGTGTGTTCCTCCTTGAGTCCAAATAAGGATTTTTAAACTGTACACTCGGTGTACCCATACAGTAGCACCCCAGGAAGCAGTAGTGAGTGCCTTAATATACTGGGGACATGACTGAAAAGCAAGAAACAACCTGTAAGTAACTCTGAGGTTTCCACCTGCCCTGTACCCTGAAGTAAGGACTCGTATGTAGCTGAGGTCCCAGCCTTCAGTCAGCTTATTGACTTAATTCATACAAAATTCTTACTTGCTCTTTCTTTAATCAGTAGAATAATAGAGTAACTTATAGAAAGAACATCAACACAAATGGTTAATGTTATGTGGTGGGGTAAGTTTCAGTTATCTGGAAACGATTTGCTTTCTAGGACCTTAATTCCCAAGCACTGTGGCTCCGGGTCCAGGTCCAGAGGTTACTGGGGTCATTGTGCCCGCACTCTCAGGCCAGGGCCTGCTGGATCACCCTCTGAGACTGAGTCCTGTGACCACGGGGTGGGGTGGCAGAAGGCCTACGGTCTGGACAGGAATCTCACCTAAGTCAGAGCCAGGTGCCACAGAAATGATTGACAATGTCCGGGGATCCTGAGCCCGGGAAACCACAGTGGGCAGTGACCTGTGCACCCCTTTCTCCCAGTGGCAGCCCTAGAGCTCAGGTCTGTTGACCTGCAGAGCCCCAGGAACAACAAGGCTCATCACACGCAGGAGATGGGCTTCAAGCGGCTCATTGTGCGCCGGGGCCAGCCCTTCATGCTCCAACTGCATTTCAGCCGGCCCTTCCACTGGGGGACCGACCACATTACCTTCATAGCTGAGACTGGTGAGTTCACCCTCCCTGCCGTCAAGTTCACCTGTAGGGCCCCTACCTCTCTTTTCTGAGCTGCCCTTCCTCTCTTCCTGGATTCCTCAGGACGTTGATAGCACTATTAGTGTTGTTAAGAAAGAATTTGGCCAACTCAGAAAACTGAAGTTGTAATAATAACGATCAACCTTTAAATGCACTACAGGCACTGTTCTAAACTTCAGACACATGAACTTACTTGATCCTTGTGACAAGACTTTCAGGTGGGTACTATTATGATCCCATTTCACAGATAAAAAACTGAGGCTCAGAGATCTTAAGTGGCTTGCCCAAGGACACCCAGCGGCAGTAAAAACCTTAAAGCAAGATGATTGACAAGTGTTGGGAAGAGGCAAGGATCCTTCCAGGATGCCTGGAATCGGGTCACACAGAGTTTTGAACCTCACCTTGGAGCCATTCTTTTCTACACAGGACCAGCACCCACGGAGCTGTCAGGGACCCAAGCCACCTTCTCACTCACCCAGACCCGCCAAGGGAACGTCTGGAGTGCTTCTGATTTCACCGTGGACTCCAACTTACTCTCTGTCTCCCTTTTCACACCATCCAATGCAGTCATTGGCCCCTACACTCTGAAGACAGAGATCTCTCAAGGCCAGGGTTACAGCGTGACTCACTCCCTGGGGACTTTCATCCTGCTTTTCAACCCTTGGAGCACAGGTACAGCTTGCTCACAGGCGGTAATGCTAACTTGGTCCATTGGGAATGTTCTGTAAAATTCGGTATCTTAGAAAGCCCAGAAGATAAAATGTTGCGTATCTATGCAACATATTACCTTGTGCTCACCAAAAATCATCTTTACAAGGAATTTTTAGTGGCATGATGAAAATGTTCATGGTGTGATTTTCTTTTTTAATCTTATATCTCCTCAGGAAAACATAGCACTACTGAGTGTCTATTACATTCCATGGAGAACTTCAGCCTTAGGTCACAGCACTAAGAGCTCCACATTTTGGTCCCGTAAACTCTCTTTTGAAATGACTTATATGGTGTGAGATTAAGTGAAATAGATTAGGAGATAGAACATAATGTGATATGTAATATGTTACATGCATGTGCAGGGAAAGAGAGAGTGGCCAGAATACAACAAAATGTGAGTCACTGAGGAGTGGGAATCAGTGATTTTCATTATCTTCTTTCCATCATCTAGGTTCTCCAAATCTCTACAACAAGCTTGCTGCTTTTACAATCAGCAAAAGATCATCATTATTTTTTAAAAGTGTAGATTTTATCTCTGGCCTCTACAAAAAACATATAGTAGACTTTTAAGGGGTCCACTCTTGATTTCTATTTTTGTCAACTTATTGCTTCTCCTTTTTCCAGAAAGATAATTGTCATCACTGTTTTCATTTTTACCACTCTGTTTTTGGTGTTGTACCCCCTCCATTCCTCTTCACTGCTTAGAAGATGACGTGTACCTGCCAAGTGAAATACTGCTGCAGGAGTATGTCATGATGGACTACGGCTTTGTGTACAAGGGCCAGGAGAGATGCATCACCTCCTGGCCCTGGAACTATGGGCAGGTAACACTATCTGGGAAGGTGGGCTCACAAACAGCCCCTAACACGTCCAGGTGTATGGTGCTGGACCAATTTCCCATCCAGTGAGGGGGGCAAGGAAGGAAAGGGAGATGCCTTTCCTTTTTAGTTTCTTTTTTTTAAGACGTTATTTATTTATTTTTAGACAGAGGGGAAGGGTGGGAGAGAGGGAGAGAAACATCAATGTGTGGTTGCCTCTCATGCGCCCCCTACTGGGGACCTGGCCTACAACCCAGGCACGTGCCCTGTCTGGGAATCGAACTACCGACCCTTTGGTTTGAAGGCCAGTGCCCAATCCACGGAGCCACACCAGCCAGGGCTCCTTTTTAGTTTTTAATATTTTATTTTGAAAAACTTAAAACATAATCATAGTAGACTGGCTACTGTAGCAAACCTTCATAACCTGTCTCTCAGCTTCAGCAGTGATCAGTTTATGGTGACTTTTGTCTCATCTACACCAGGAGTTTGCAAACTGTAGCCCATGGGCCAAGTGTGGCCTCTCTGTTTTCACATGGCCCACAAACCAAGAATGACTTTCACATTTTTACACTGTTGGAAAAAAATATCAATAATATTTTGTGATGTGCAAATTATATAAAGTTCAAATTTCTGTGTTTAAAAATACCATTTTTAAAAAATCCTCAACTGAGGATACATTTATTGATTTTTTAATAGAGAAAAGAAGGGGGAAGAGAGAGAGAGAGAGAGAAGCATAGATCGGTTGCCTCCCATATGTGCCCATGTGCCCCGACTGGGGACCAAACCCGCAACCTAGGTATGTGCCCTGATAGGGAATTGAACCCGCAACCTTTTGGTGTATAAGATGACATTCCAACCAACTGAGCCACCTGGCCAGGGCTATAAACACCATTTTATTGGAACACAAGTATGCTCATTCATTTAGGTATCATCTGTGGCTCCTTTTGTGCTACAGTGGCAGAGCTGAGTTGTTGAAACAGAATATCTCTGGCCTGCAAAGCCTTTGCTCCTTTACAAAAAAAAAGTTTGCTCATCTCTGGTTTATATTCCTCCAGCCTTCCCGCACCAGCCCCTCCACCTCATCACGGGATTTTTTTGAAGCAAATGATAGATACCATATCATTTAATCCAGTAATACTTCAGAATATAGCTCTAAAAGATGATGACTCTTTCTGAAAAACTGAACCACAATACATTATCAGAACTGAAGAAAAGTGAACAGCAATTATTTAATAACATCAAATATCCACTTAGTGTACAGGGTTGGGGGGGGGTAGCTTTTCCACCAAGCATGGCTGGTGTAGTTTCTCTCTGTCCACACACCAGGAGGGAGGAAGCAGGGAAGCAGGGAAGCAGGGAAGCAGGGAAGCAGGGAGCCTTATTAAGGAAGATCAGCTTCCCTGGTCTCCCACTGCGATGGCTTGTGCCGTTTTTTGAAGCTGAGACAAATACCAGTGCATTTGGCAGCCAAAAGGGTTGTGACGTGTCTCAAACACGTGTTGTGAACGAATGGCATGAGCCTCACTGGCTTCTCCTGTGCTGACATCAGCGCTGAATCCTCCACCTGATTTTAAGGCTCTCCACACTCCTCTCCCTCTCCGCACATGCCTTGCCCTATATTTCTCTCTCTGATCTTTTCCTACAAGTCCTCCAGAAATGAGAATCTCTAAGCCCCTGTCCGGGTACTCACCATGCTCAAAGACCCCACCCTCCTCTCCTGTCTACCTCATCTTTCAAAGCCCACCAGCTCCAATAGCCTTCTCTGATCACCTCAGCCAATGAGGATCTTTCATCTCTGAATTCTCTGCATTTTCCATCAGAGCCACACAGGGCAGTTTTTCAGAATTCCCATTTTGATCTATAAGCTCTTTGAAGGCAGAACTTTGTCTGCTATTTAGCCCCCACCCACCCAGCCTGCTCCACACACCTTTCCTAAAAGTCTGTTACTTCCTTGAAGTTTCAGCATTCCAGGCATTTTTACCCTTTTTTTCTCCCTTGCAATCACTTGGAAGTTTGAAGAGGACATCCTAGATATCTGCTTTGAGATCCTGAACAAGAGCTTGTACTTCTTAGAGAATCCGTCCAAAGACTACTCCCAGAGGAATGATGTGGTGTACATCTGCAGGGTGGTGAGCGCCCTGGTAAGGACAGAGCTTCCACGGCCCTGTTGGAGGGCCGTCTGGCCTTTGGGCAGGCACTGTGGAAACCCCCCGTCTGTCCTTTGCAGATCAACAGCAATGATGACAATGGCGTGCTGCAGGGGAACTGGGGAGAGGACTACTCCTTGGGGGTCAGCCCACTGGAGTGGAATGGCAGCGTGGCCATCCTGCGGCAGTGGTCAGCCAGGGGTGGGAAGCCTGTGAAGTACGGACAATGCTGGGTCTTTGCGGGCGTTATGTGCACTGGTAAGTGAGGGGAGATAGAGATGCAGAATCACTGATTTCACCCTCATGATAACCCTTTGAGGTCAGGCTCTGACATCTCCATCTTCACATGAGTTAACTGTGGCTTGCCCACAGCTAAGGAGTTGTGGGCACTCGGCTCTTAACCAGCATGCTCTGAGGTCTTGAGGATTCCTGCACATTTACCCAGCCGGGAGGTTGACCTGTTGCAATCACTCCAGTCTCCTTGATGGACCTTTTCTCTGCCACCTGCTCAGGCTTCTGAGTTCCAGGTGAGCCTGGAGTCAGGACAGGTTTGGGAAGCTTGAGGTGCAAGCAGCTGGTCTGGGAGAGGGGATCTCACCCGTGGGCAGAGCTGGCAGCTCCCAGATGCTTTTCAGAGAGATTCTTGAGGAGTTACAGTTAGAGATTTGCTACTTTGCTAACTACCCTTAAGGAGCATTGCTGTTTTATGCATTATCAGTTATTTACAATTTAGTGCAAAGTTGTTGATCAGATTATCTGCAAAGATGAGAGAAGATGGAAAGTACTGAAGTGCCCACCTGTCTTCCCCAGGGCAAGGCAGAAGTTCCTTGCGCAGCGCTACACGTTATGCTGTGGGTCTCAGTAAATGTTGGCTGAACTCATGGGTTGACTGAGTTGGAGACTGAGGAAGCACAGAATAGGAAGGACAGAGACAGGGGACAAAGACAAAGTTCCAGATTTTTCTGAGAGGGGCAGCAGAGCTTGGCCCTCATGTATAGGTGCTGCTGACAGAGAAGAGCTTTAAGTCTGAGTGTTCAAATCAAGTGACCTCACATTACCCACCCGTTTTCAGTGGAAATGCTCAGGACAGTGCCAGCATTTAGTAGAGTCAAATTTACCCTTTGGGTGGCTAGGTAGGCATATGGAGGAGGGCTCCGGCTGTTAGACTTTGGGATGAGAAGGACAAGGTCTAGGTTTTTGTCCCCACTCCCAGGCCCTGGAGTTCTGAGGCCACTGAGCGAGGGCAGAGCTGCTCCCATCAAGCTGCTTCTGGCCACTTGCAGCCCTGGTCTAGCTCTCATCCTCGGTAAGGGTGTGTGAAAAACCCAGGTGCTGGGAGTGGATAGGTGATTGCAGACAGGTGTAGCTCTTTGGGGCTCTTGAATGAATAGAAACAAAACAGGTTAGTCAATCTCAATAGTCCTTTTATGTTTCAAAGCACTGTAATCCCCCCAGCAGCCACAGTAGGCACCATCTGCTCCCCCACCTCTGCCCCAACAGGAGAGGGGTAGGATGACCTCCCTCTAAACTCCTTGCCTTGGTCACATCTGGCTCTTGGCTTGATTTCAGCTGGCCCTAGGCAGGGGTGTGTGTGTGGTGGTGATGATCACCGTGAGGTAATAATGTGTGCTTTGTGTGAGTAGGTCAGTGAAATCTTAACTCAGCTTTGAAAAGCCTGTGCAGCACCACCATACAGCCACAAGAGGGTGCTGTTGCCTTAACAAAGATGGCTAGTGCCTCCTTGTACTTGTTCCCTTTGTTAGTCTATCTTGCTCCTCTGATCATTCTCGGATTTGTTTCTTACCTCCGCCAAACCCTTGTCTTTCATCAGAGTCACAGATTCAGAATTCCATAACTGAAACTCATCTATGCCAGTTCCTCCTTGTGTTCCACACAAGGACACTAAGGCCCATCCAAGTTAAGCCACTTACCTAAGTCACACACGTCTTCTGAAACTGGCCACAGCAGAGGCCTAAGTTCTTACATTTTCTTTCGAATTATAAAATGTTTTAGACTATCTGGGTTTTTTGTTTGTTTGTTTGTTTGTTTTAAAGATTCTTTATTTATTTACTTTTAGAGAAAGGGAAGGGAGGGAGGAAGAGAAGGAGAGAAACATCAATGTGTGAAAGATACATTGATTGGTTGACTCCCATGCTTCCCCAACTGGGGAGGGGGCCTACAGCTCCGGCATGTGCCCTGGCTGGGAATTGAACCAGTGACCTTTCAGTCTACAGGCTGGCACTCAACCACTGAGCCATACCAGCCAGGGCTAGATCCTTTGTTTTTAATTTGGAAAGCTGATGAATAGGAGAAACCCTAAATGATAAATTGAGCTATTAAATGTTGTTTTAAGTGACCGTCAAATGATTTTTTTTCCTCCTGGTGGCTGGAGACCATCGGGTAGGCAGCAGGGTTTGGGGCCTGGGTGTGGCATTCTGAGAACGAAGGAGTTACAGGTATGGGTCTGCAAGAATCTTAGACTTCTTTTTCTCCTCCAGCAAGAAAGTTAGAAAGTATGCCTGAGATACCAGTGATTCAGCTTGAAATGAACTCAGTGATTCTCCATTCTTTTCTTCTCTTTAGTAATGAGATGTTTAGGTGTTCCAACCCGTATTGTTTCCAATTTCCGTTCTGCACACAACGTGGATGGGAATTTGACCTTAGATACCTACTATGACCGAAATGCAGAAATGCTGTCAACTCCGAAACGAGACAAAATTTGGTAAGGGGCACTTGTCTTGAACAGATTTCTGCTCTTTCCCAAGTAGGATAGGAAAATTCTGACCTAGTTCCCTCTTGCTATGAAGCAGTATTGCCCTGTGTGTTGTTGCAGATGCTCAGAGAAAGAGTTCCCAACCCAGGAGACTGCTCTGGCTAATTAGATCATCACATCAAACTCATTTCAGAGATAGAAGACTATGAGATAACATTCTGAAGCCGGCATGCAAATGAATAGATTGTACTGAATACCGACCTCAAAATCTGCATTCACTTTATTCTTCCTGTTTGGGATCTTTCTGCAGGCACCATCCTCTGTTTCCCTGGTCAGACCAAAGCCTAGGGGAGCTACCTCTGCATATTTCCTTCAGTCTCTACTGACTTCTTCCCCTCCCTGCCTCACTCCCACTCTGAGTGTGTGCATGCCTGTGTGCCTGTGTGTGCAAGAGTGTGTGTGTATCTCTGTGTGTCCATTTATTTTCGGAACTCTAGTCTCTTTCCCTGGTTCCTTTCTCCTCTGCTCTACCCCAGATCTGATTTCCTGTTTTTCCTTTTCCAGCCAGTTTCCAGGTAAGACCCTTGAGTTGCGTTGAGGACTAGCTGCTCTCTCTCTCTCTCTCTGAGCTCCTAGAGAGCTGAAACTACTCAGATTCAAGAAGCAGGGGTGGTGCTGACAGGTGTGGCTCCGTTGGTTGGGCCTCATTCTGCAAAGCGAAGGGTCACCAGTTTGATTTCTAGTCAGTGCACATGCCTGGGTTGCAGGCTCCGTTCCCCTTTGGAGTCTGTACAAGAGGCAACCAATCGATGTTTCCCCCACACAATGATGTTTCTCTTTCCTCTCTTTCTCCTCCTTCTCACCTCTCTCTAAAAACAAGTAAATAAAATCTCTTTTAAGAAAAGCAGGTGTGTACCTGAGAAGAATATATTGCTCCTGTAGAATTCTATGAATGCCTAACCAAAATCTAATCATGAGGAAACACCAGATAAGCCAAAAATGAAGGCCACTCTGGTAAAACAAACAAATGCTCTATCCAAATTTCAATGTAATAAAACGAAGGCTGAGGAACTGTTCCAGAATAAGAAGACAAGGGATCCTGGACAACTAAATGCAATGTGTGATTCTGGACTGGATGGAAAAGAATATATATAAAGAATATATAAAGCAGGGGTGTCCAACCCACTGCCCATGGGCCACATGTGGCCCAGGATGGCTATGAATGTGGCCCAACACAGAACCATAAATTTACTTAAAACTTTATGAGACTTTTTTGTTTTCATTAGTGTTCGTGTATTAAATGTGTGGCCCAAGACAACTCTTCTTCCAGTGTGGCTCGGAGACGTCAAAAGTTTGGACACCCCTGCAAGGATAACAGCTCAATGGACAAAATTGAAGTACAGACAGCAAACTAGACTTTTTTTTTAAATTTTTACTTATTTATTTTTAGAGAGAAGGGAAGGGAGGGCGAAAGAGAGGGAGAGAAACATCAATGTGTGGTTGCCTCTCACATGGTCCCCACTGGGGACCTCGCCCACAACGCAGACATGTGCCCAGACTGGGAATTGAACCGGCGACCCTTTGACTCACAGCCTGTGCTCAATTCACTGAGCTACACCAGCTAGGGCAGCAAATTAGATATTTAAAGTATCATATCAATATTAAGTGTATGAGATTTATAACTGTATAAATTATGTAAGGGACGAAGCCTAATCTAAGGAAATATTCACTGAAGTAAAAAAGAAAAAAGAAAAGATGTAATCTCCATATCCATAATGAAAGTAAGCCAATGATAAAGCAAATAGGGCAAAATGTTAACAGTCTATGAGTTGGGTCTATGGGTGCTCTTTGTACTAGTTTTGTAACTCTACTGTAAGCTTGAAATTACTTCCAAATAAAAAATTAAAAAAAAAGAAGAAGAAATAATGACATCAGCAATCACTTAGTGCGGTGCCCCATACCTGGCGGGTTTGCTGAAGCTGTGAGTCCTGCTCACCTCCCTCCTTCCTGCAGGAATTTCCATGTCTGGAATGAGTGCTGGATGATCCGGAAAGATCTCCCACCAGGATACAATGGGTGGCAGGTTCTGGATCCCACTCCCCAGGAAACCAGCAGTGGTGAGTGAGAACCACCGTGGGAGGGTCTGGGCTCTGTGGAAAGGCCAATCGGGGTGAAGCCATCTGAGCAAGGGGCCAGAAAGAAGAGGTATTTTTCCCACTTTATCCCCTTCCCAAAGTCAAAGCAGGGACAACTTTGGGTAAAGAGTCTTACTTTGACCTTGACAGGCTAGGTGACCTCTCAGTCATTTCCTCACCTTTAAAGTAGGAGGAAGATGCTAAGTGTCACTTCACAGGGTGGCTGTGAGAATCCGCTGAATTAATGGGAACTGCAGAGTGGCATTAATGCCACTGCCCCTCCCTGTCCATCTCCCTCCTTCCCACAACCATGACCAGCTGCCCTGGTCCCCATGTTGGCAGCCATGTTAGCTGTCCCCCACTCCTGTTCCCTGTGCAGGGCTGTTCTGCTGTGGCCCTGCCTCCGTGAGGGCCATCAGGGAAGGGGATGTTCACTTGCCCTATGACACCCCATTTGTGTATGCTGAGGTGAATGCCGATGAAGTCATTTGGCTCTTTGGGGATGGTCAGGCCCAGGAAATCCTGGCCCATAACACCAGTTCCATTGGGAATAACATCAGCACCAAGAGGGTAGGATCAGACCAGCGCCAGAACATCACCAGCTTCTACAAGTACCCAGAAGGTAACTGGGGTCCGGGGGGCTTGGGGAAGGAGGTGGGTATAACCTCCTTTGTGTTGCCTCCCAGTGAGGATAGATCCCACATTACATCGTCACCACATAAAAACTTCCTCATGGCAAACTCCCAGGGCTTTCCTGACCCCTGACCATGTGGCCCCAGGGCAGGGTTGCTGGATTTAGCAAATGAAAATATAGGGTGTCCAGTTAAATTTGAATTCTAGATAAATTCAGACAAAAATTTTTTTATTAGTATAAGCATGTCCCAAATATTGCATGTGATATTCTTATACTAAAAATTATTTGTTGTTTATCTAAATTTCAAATTTAATTGAATGTCCTTGATTTTACCTGGCAACTCTATCCTGGGGTCACATCACAGACCCCTGTCATGGCAGTGGGGGTGGCAGCTAGGGGAGAGGCAGATGCTCAGGGAGAGAAAGGGCTTCCACGCCTGTGGAAGGGAGTAGACGTCCTGTGGAGAAGGCCAGGGTGGAGTCAGGCTGCCTGGGTACTAACAAGGGTACTATGTTCCAGCTGTGTAAGCCTGGACACATTCTTATCACCCTGTGCCTCTACTTTCTCATCTGTAAAATGGGTTAACAGTATCTCAGATGGCATGTATTAACTCATTAGGGGCTTAATGAGCTAATACAAGAAACTACTTGGAACAGTGACTCTGGTGCTCAGTAAATATTCTAGAGAGGTCCACAGTTTGGGGTGAGTTGGGGTTAAGACTGAATGTTGAATAGTCCCTAGGGGCAAGAGATGAAGCTCTATTTAGAAGGCTTGAGCATATATATACATATATTTTTAAAATATTTTATTCATTTATTTTCAGAGGGAGGGGAAGGGAGAGAGAGCGAGAAACATAGATGATCATGAGAAACATCGGTTGGTTGCCTCTTGCAGGCCCACAACCAGGGGCCTTCCCCGCAAGCCAGGCGTGTGCCCTGACTTGGAATCCAGCTGATGACCTTTCGGTTCACAGACCAGCGCTCAGTCCACTGAGCCGCACCAGCCAGGGCCTCGAGCATATATTTTAGAAGTGAGGGTGCTGGTGGGGGAGAGAAGCCCCTGGCTTTGATGATGATGATAGTGACAATGGTGGCGATATTGTTGACAAAGAACTACTCATTTAGCCCAAATTTTTGGCCACTCTATGAGGCAAGGAGGTAGTTCCAGGTTCTAGATGACAGCTGAGCTCTGAGAGATCAGAAGAAGGATTTAAACCCAGCACCAAGCAACACCAATCCCCATGTTCTCAGCCACAGTGTTGTGCTGCCTCCTGACGTAGATATTCCTCTGGTTAGGGATTCGAAAGGGGAGCTGGGAGCTGCCAATGGCTTGTTTCCCAAAGAAGGTCATTGGCCCCTCCACCCCTCCACAGAAGTTTTTCCTGTCTCTCCTTTCTGCCAGGATCCCCTGAGGAGCGGTCTGTTTTCATGAAGGCATCCAGGAAAATGCTGGGCTCACGAAGGGCCTCTTCACCCTTCCTGGATTTGCTGGGGTCCAGAGACTTTCGGGATCAGCCAGCGCAGCTGCAGCTTCACCTGGCCAGGACACCTGAGTGGGGACAGGACTTGCTGCTGAAGCTGCATGCCAGGAGGGTGCCAAACAGAGCCCATCCCCGGGGTCCCATCAGACTGGAGGTGCGCCTCTGCGCACAGGCCCTGCTACACAAGGGTGGCACTCGGGAGCCCCTCTGGAGGCAAATAGTGCACTTGAACCTGGACTTCGGGGAGGGTGAGTATGAGGCAGGCCTCAAAAGTTATGTACAGAGGGGGAGGGGACTTTGGGGCCGTGAAGAAAGCTGGGCTGGACCAGCAGATCACACAGAGACCCCCATATCTCCCCAACACACACACATGCACATACACTCACTGGGCAGTGAAGCTGCCGTTGGTAGGAGGTTGTACTTCTGGTAACATCCCACCAGGTGAAACATAGCAGCGACCTCTGGGTGCAGCAGGGGCAGGGTAAGAGTGCTGTCTCTTACATACACACACGGACACTTCCACACACCCGTCTAGACCCACACACTTATTCTCTCTCACACCCAAACTAATTTTCCCTCTCACACACAGGTTTCCTCCTACCCCCTCGCTTCCTGAGATCCATGCCTCAGACTCAAGATGTCTTTTGTCTCTGCTTAGAGATGCAGTGGCCGCTCTTGCTGCCCTACCACAGTTACAGAAACAAGCTGACGGATGAAAAGCTGATCCGCGTGTCTGGCATCGCTGAGGTGGAGGGGATGGGGAAGTCCATTCTGGTCCTAAAAGATATCTCTCTGGAGCCTCCCCACTTATCTATTGAGGTAAGGTGTCTGCACACCGCTGGGACCCGGGCCACTGGCCCTCTGACTCATGCCACCCAGGGCTTGGGGGTACAGCAGCAAGAGACACAGTTTCTGTCCCAGCACCAAGTGGATGATCAAAGCACAGTGTGCTCTGTGCAAAGCACAGGATAGAGCATGTAGGCTTCCCAGAGGAGGTGACATTTTACAGAAGATTCAAATGGAATGTGGAATATAGGAAGACACTATACAGACGTATGAGACAGAAATGAAGGCATTTTAAGTAAGGAAGTAGCTTTGCAGAGGCAAGAAAGACTGTGACTGGGAGATGGAGTCGAGGAGGTTTGAGAGAGACCACAAGTCAAACTCAAAATGTGACTGCTGATAAGACGGGGTGACAAGGAAGAGGGAAACAAATGAAAGGTGAGCCTGAGATTTCGAGTTCAGACGCTTGAGCGGCTGGCAAGGCCATTGGATGAGGAAGGAATACAGGTGAAGGGCAAAGGGAGGGGGCAGGATGTTACTCATCTCCTGTTACCAGGGTTTCCTTCCCCTGAAGTTCCTTCCCCACCTTCCCCTCGCACTCTCAAAGACTTCCCCTGCGCCTAGTCACAACCTGGCTTTGCACCAGGTGGCTCCCCAACAGCACATCCCACCCCCACCCAGAACAAGAATTGAATGACTCCATGCCATAAACCACCTGGCCATGCTGTTGGGCCAAGTGACGTCAGGCACCCTTCACCAGCAGTGGGCAGAATCACAAGCAGTCAGCCTGGTGCTGAGGTGAGAGCCCTGAGCATTACCTGAAGCCCAGTTACGACAGGATCCGATGCAAACACATCAGATGCCAACTAGGCTATTAATTGGTCCCCATCGGTAAGGGACCTAGGGATGATTTGTGTGACTATGCTGGATTCCAAAGTTATTTTTACTCGTTCTACTTTGATGCCCTCATTAGAGTACAATGGACGTGTTTCTTTTTAACACAGCTTTCCTATTAGATTGGAGCTGGCCCTGACATTGAGATCTAATTGCCGTTCTGAACTAGATGATAGAGAGAGAAATAGATTTCAACTTGGCGTCAATTTCCAATCGATGGTGGTTTCCTTCTGAGACAGGCCAGGATGTGTGTTAACCTTGAATACTCTCAGCTCACATCCTTTTCTCCCAACTTCAGTGTTTTAGGTCCGAATAAACAGTCCCTGGTGGTCAACAGAGGGATGGGGGAGCGAGGTTACTGGAGTGCAGGAATGAGGCCAGTTGTCCACAACATCCCTGTCTTCTCCCCACACAGGTCTCTGAGAGGGCTGAGGTGGGCAAAGCACTGAGCGTCCACGTCACCTTCACCAACACCCGAACAGTGGCTCTGAGTCACTGTGTGATGGTGCTGGAGGGAAGTGGCCTCATCCATGGGCAGTTATCAAAAGAGTAAGTGCCATCAATTCACCTGTCTCATGCCGGTCTCTGACAGGGAGTTCCTTGTGGGGTCTCAGGACAGTCATCAGTCCCCTGGATTATGCCTCTCTGTACTCATCTTCCTACCCGCATCAGGGAAGGTTGTCTCTGTGGTATGGGGAGGTGGGAAGTGCTTCCCAACCAAGGGGGAAAACAGGATTACCCATCCCACCAGTTACTCCTCAAGGCTCTAACGAACTCCTTTTCACGTTCAGCCTTGGAACTCTGGTGGCCGGATACACCACCCAAATTCAGTTGGACCTCCACCCCTTCAAAGCTGGACACCGCCAGCTGCAAGTCCTCATCAGCAGTAATGAAGTCAAGGAGATTAAGGGTTACAAGTACATCTTCGTAGCTGCAGCCAGGGCTTCTTGACCACCACCCTCATCGCAGGCCCTCCCCTCCCCTGGCCCAATTTCCTGATGCTCTCCAGTAGCCTCCTCAACCCCTCTGATGCCTTCCCTGACCTCTTGCAATTGATCCTTCCCCTGCACCCATGACCTCCCAGTCCCTTGCCTGCCCCACCTTACTCCTGAAGGTGTAGTTGCTCCTTCTCTCTCCTCTTCCCTGCCTGCCTGGGGGTGAATGTAGCTCCATTAGAACCACTGTGCATCTTGGGAAAAGACAATAAAGATGTATTTTATTGATCACTGGTGTTCTGTCTTCTGTACTAACAAGGTACTTATCACTACCAGCCTGTCCCATGGGCTGCCTGCCATATGGCTGGGCCCTCTCTGCCCTTGTCTTCTCTCTCCTCCTTTAAGGGACCATGCAAAAAATAAGCCCAACACGATCCCTCTAAATCAGCCTCTCCGGAATCAAGGATCACAGTGTCTACTAAAATTGTTAGCCTGCAGGCAGAGGCTAGAGGGAGGTCTGGAGAGGACCGTAACAGCAGTGCTATGGGGACTGGACAGAAGCTGCCCGACAGGGCTTCTCTGCTGCTGGCCTGAGAACATGGGGAAAGCAGGGCAGGGTCCACTCAGGGCGGTCCCTGGATAACTGGGAAGCACTTGGTAGCCTGAGTGCAATAAAGCAAGTCATAATCTCTTTGCTGGTGGAAGGTCTCGCCTTCAATTTGTAAAAAATGGAACATCTGTGAAGCTCAGTCACACAGAGCACAATAAAATGAGGTCTGCCTGTATGTGGAACCTGAAAAAGCTGAACTCGTAGAAACAGAGTGTGGGTGATTACCAGGAGCTGGAGATGGGAGACATGGGGAGATGCATGGGGAGATCCAGTTAGAAGAGTAAGTTCTGGAGATCTGGAGTACAGCGCTGGTGCTGTCTACACACCGGCTAGCAGTACTGTGTTATATATGCACTTCAAAGCTGCTAAGATACCAGATCTGAAATGTTCTCCAAAAGAGAAATAGTTATGTGACGTGATGGAGGTATAACTAATGGTGGTCATCATACTGCTGTGAGTGTATCAGAAGAACATGCTGTATCCCTAAAATTCACACAATCCTCTGTGTCCGTTGTAACTCAATAACAAATAAAGCGATCATTACAGAGTGACACCTCTCCATCATGGAAAATTGAGGCCACCCAGAAACGCATCCACCTGTGGCTTCTTGGGCATGGCTTCTCCCTCCAGTCCTCACGTGCTCAGTGACTCTGTAAGTTCCCTCGGCTCCTCTCACCACCCTCTTCCCCTCCTCCTACCTTCTGTTTTGGATTTATTTTGTGTTCACAGGCTGCTTTGGGCGGAAGGGCAGGAGCCTGCACACCCACACTCCACCCTGTGTGCAGCTGCACCTGTCCCCATTCAGTGTCATGGGCATTTCCATGGGTTTCTGTCACTGTTTTGTCACTGCTGCGTTGCAGGTGGCTCCCTGCCCGCCCACGGAAGACCTGGAACCTGGGCTGGCTCCTACGGAAATCTGAAATCTTGCTCCATTTACAGAGTGGTGGGTCCTCTTTTGTTCAGTCCCTGCCCCTGCTGTCCGGTGATGCAAAGCTCCTTGGCTGTGCCACTTGTGTCACTGTGGGCCAGCTTTCTACTGGGCTGCCAGGGGCATGGGATGTTTAGCCATCTCTGCCTTCCAGGTGACCTTTCAAATACTTCCTCTCCCCAACTGAAAAGTGGCTTTAAAAATGTACTCTTTTAAAAAAAAATTTTTTTTTATTTATTTTTAGAGGGGAATGGAAGGGAAGGAGGGAGGGGAAGGGAAGGAGAGAGGGAAGGGAGAGAAACATCAGTGTGTGGTTGCTTCTCACGCACCCCCTGCTGGGGACCTGGCCTGCAACCCAGGCATGTGCCCTGACTGGGAATCGAACCGTGACACCTTGGTCCGCAGGCCTGCGCTCAATCCACTGAGCCACACCAGCCAGGGCTAAAAGTGTACTCTTTTGTGTTTTCTTTTTTTCTTGTAGGCAAGCCTGGCTGGCCTCATTTCCCCCTTGGTTGGAAGAGCTAGACAATCTCAGAGCTCCCTTCCAGCTCTGACATCCCAGGGCCTAGGACGCCAGCATTCATGCCCGCTGCCACTGAGCATTCTGCGTTTAGGTTCTGAGTAACTCTGCTGCATTGTCCTTGCTCTCCCCCGACATCTCAAAACAAACCCATGGGGCCACCGGGCCAGGCAGCCGTGCCCACAGACAAACTCTAGCAAGAGAAATTTTCAGGCTGTGGAACAAGGAGGCACAAACCAGGCCAGCACTGTTGTCAACTGATTCCTGTCTTTCCGTCCCCTGTGGCATTCACGGAGACCTGGTCCTCATGTTCTTTTGGCTGGTAGTTTTGGGGTCTCTCCGCTGTTCAGTGTCATTGTGTGATACAAAGCAAAGAGCTCTTGACGGAGTTCTGGCTCCCTCATGGTGTGACCCTGGCTCCCTCATTGCAAAATGATAACAACAATAATAGCAGTGCCAGCCTTAGTTCCCTCAGAGGGTGGCGGTGAGGATCCAGGGAGAAAGTGTATCCTGGAGAGCTTTTTAAACGGTGAAGTGCATTCATGTGCAGAGGCCCTCTGAGCAGTTTAATCACCTCTCCTGGGTGACTGCCTCCACTCCAGGATCTGGGAAGGGGTAGGAGGCAAAGAACCCACCTGGATGTTCCAATTCTGGCTTCCCTCTGCAATTGTCTGTGGGGAACTTCCCCACCCTGTCCTCAGACCTGGGAACCCCTGGAGCCAAGGACCCTGATTCTACAGACAAGGAAGATTGAACTGGCCTAAGGGCACACCAGGAATTCATGGCAGGACCAGGATTCATGCCTTAGCCTCTGTGAGTCTTAGAAGGGTCTGGAGGCTCCTCACCCCCACCTTCCAGAGCTAGCCTGCCTCAGGGATGACAGGTGCCTCCATACCTTCCTACCTGAATGTCCCAGGATCTGCTCTGTGCCCCTTCCCTGTGAATCACGCACGGTCTTGCTCCTGTTCAGTCAGAAAGCTACTCATCAACTCTGCTCAGCTTCTCCTCTGCCTCCCTGACTCTCCACCCAGAGACAAGCTGCTCTGATCAGAGCTGCCTCAGTCCCCCCCGCACACCCCCTCCCACTAATGGTTTGTAGGGATCAAATGACAGGCTGAACCTGTAAGTCAGCTCATTAGCCCTAAGCCGTGAAATAGGCACCTCTCCAGCCCTGCCCATCCCGGCTGCACTCACTTCCTGTCTCCCCTTACAACTCAGCTCACCTGCCGGTGTCTTATTCTCCTTTCCATTTCAGCTAGTGTGACAATGGGTTTGGGCCTTTGCCCATTTGTTCGTGCATGGATCATTTTTTAATTCATTCACCCCGTCAGTCAACAAATAGGAACGGGGAAACCATTGAACACTTACATGGGGCTCTGGAATCTGACTCTCTTTGTCCAAATCTGGCTCCTCCAGTTCTCAGCAGGTGGCCTGGGAAAACTGTAACGTCTTTAAGTCTTGACTTCCTCATTCGTAATAGATGAGCAATAATAGCCTGACTCATGGGGGTGGTGTGAAGATTAGGCGGGATAATGCACAGAAATAACTGAAACAGTGTCTGGAAGGTAAAAGCTGTTACTAGTTCTACTGTTAGCCGCTGTCATTACTAAGCACGGGGTATACCAGTCAGCCACAGGCCATGCCGCTTAGGAGGATTGGGGGAAAGATGGGTAAGTATCTACAATGTGGAGTATGAGTAAGCTGATAGGAAGCACACAGCGGGGCACCCCGAAAGCCTGGTGTGGAAGAGAGAGGGTCAGGAAGACTTTCCCAGGGGGCAATGCTTGATCCTGGATACAAGAAAGGAGGCAAGTGAGAGAACATTCCAGGAAGAGAGAGACCAACCCCGATGAGAATACAGAGGTGCAGGAGGGCTGGTCTCCATCGAGTAGCTGAAGGAGTTTGCCTGCCTGGGCTCCCGGGGCAGGGAGGGATCCCAAAGGGCCTTGGGGCTGATATTGACAGGTGTGGGCTTGACCCAGCTGTTGGATCTTAAGCAGCCTGGCTGAACTGGCACTTCAGAAAAACCACTTTGGCGACTCATTTGGGAAAAGGGTGGGTGGGAGGCTTGGTAGGAGCTGTTGTCCAGGCCAGGGGAAGCTTCAGTGAAGGCAGGGCCAAGGGTGTGGAGAGGAAGGGCCAGTTTTAGGAGAGATTCAGGACTTGTACTGGACAGGGCCCAGTGACTGGTGGGCTAAGGGAAGACAGGAAGATGGAGAAGAATGAGGTGGTACCCAGGTTTCTCCTATAGTGACTGAGTGAGCACCGTCCTCACTCACTAAGACCAGAGATGCAGGAAGGAGAGAGGGAGGGAGTTTCATTTTGGATCGAATGTGGGTGAGGGTGTGTTAAGCAGTGAATTCTATATGCACATGTATAAACATATTTTAAAATATGACTGGGGACAGAGAGAGTCAAAAATACAGGAGAGAGGATAGAAGCTGGCTACGGAAGTTCCTGAGAAGAGAGGACAAGGAACCCAGAAAGCAAGGGGACGCAGGGAGAAGTGTCCCACAGGAGGGACAGAGAGGGAGGATGTGGGTGCAGGGTGCTTCACAGTGTCCCACCCAGTCCCTATGAAGAGCCCTTCTGCCTTTTGTCTCTCTTCTCCCATCCGTTCTTTTCTCCCTTACACGCTCGCTCCAAGGACTTGTGTTTTTGTCGCTGGAATCAAGGTTACTCACTGGCATTTCCACTCTTTCATCTGTTTCCAAAACTCTTCCATGAATCTTCCCAAGTTTTCTTCCTCTGTTGCCTTTATTTGAGAATCACCTGGGACCTGGCAGGTCTCACCTAAGACAATACCTCTGCTAAAAAATAAATACCAAACCAATCATACCACAGTGATCCAGAATGGGCTCTGTTGTGTTTGATGTCTTGGAAGTGACTCTTCAGGATTAAAGAGAGGGTCAGGTGCCAAGAGGAGTTCTAGGCTTGGGTTCCCGGTACTCCTTCTTGCAGGAGTGCAGCATCTCTCCATAACCCTAGAAGCCCTATCAGCTTACCTCTCCCACCTGGCTCCCGTGCCAAAGCACAGCACCTGCCAGACAAAACCCCATTGCCCAAGACCTAGCAAAGGCCCACATAGCACAAGGCCCTGACAGATCATTGGCCATGACACTTTGTGTTAGCCAAGGAACACTGCCAAGAAAAACCTGAGGGCAAGTGAGAAAACCAGTTGGGATCTGCCCAGTAAGCAAGTGGCCGTGTAACAGCCAGCCCCACCTTCAGTGTCTCCTGGAGTGTTGGGGATGGAAGGGGAAGCAGACACTCCAGGGCCAGTTTCCTGAAGCTCCAGGCCATCCTGCTGTTATGTGGGGAGCAGCCAGGGCACCGGAGGCAGCTACCATGGCACAAGGTAGGCCCAAGGGGCTGCTGGAGGTCAGGGACAAGGAAGACGAGAGACTGTAGGAAGACGAGAGACTCTATGAAGTCAAGAGAGGGTGGATTCAGAGGGAGAAAGGAGTAAATAAAGAACAGAGGCAGAAAGAGTAGAAACTCCAGGAACCTTAGAATTCATCAGTAGCCTGAGAATCAGAAGACAGGTAGGTAGATGGCAGCAGGTGAACACAGCCAAACAGCTGCATGCCAACATGCTTGCTTCCAAAGCCTGGTGGGACAGGGCAAGGCCAGGGCTTAGGGGGTTGGGGTTTCTATCATTTTCTACTAGCGGACCCTTCGACGTTGAGCGAGTCACTTCTCTAGTTCCCAACCCCCATGCCTGAAAAATGAGGGGGTCGGACCAGACAATCTTGAAGTTGTCTTCCATCTCCAGAAGTCTCTAAATCTTCATCTTTTCTTTTTCTCCTATTTCAGAAGGTCTCTTCCTCATCTTAGCTAATTTTCCAACCACTACCCCTCTATGTGTATCAACTCCCTCTCTCTAGAAAGAGCTGTTATAAAGAATAAATGGTTATTTGAAATCATAAGAATAAACTAAAAGCTCTACAAATGTACATAATAGCCTTACCTTCACTTATTGTTTTGTGTTAAATTTTTATGTTTTTTAATTATACAAGAAATATATCAGTACAGAGTTGGAGCAAAATAAAGCAATAATTACATTCCCTTACTTCTGCCCCACCCCGAGACTGATCTCCAGAGAAACCGCTGTTAGTAGTCTTTTGTTTATATATTTATATTCACATATATATATGCTCAATGTAATACATAGCATTTAGCATGTGTGGCTTCTTTTTTTTGTATATCTATGGTGCAATCATATTGTACATATTTTTCTATAACTTGATTTTTTTTTACCCAACAGTATGCCCTGGAATTCTATCCATGCCACTCAGTACCTATAGGTTTGAAATTTTTTTACATTGCATAATATTGTATATTATGGGTATAAGAACTTATTTATGCAGTCCCCTATTGATGGGTATTCACATTGTTTCCCATTTTTCAGTTATACAAGCAATGTCACACTGCACAGTCCTATCTGTGCCTCTTTGTGCTTATGTGGGAGTATCTCTCCAGGATGGATACTGATGATTATTTTAAAAGTTCTTCCTATAATTTTCTTTCTATTGATCATTTCACCCCATTCTCCCTCCACATCAAGAACAAATATGCCCAAGGTTAAACGTACCTCCTTGTTGAATATCTAGTATCTGGGCTGAAGATATTAACTTGACCCCGGATGTATCCAGAGGATGAGCTCTGGCTCCAGTGCTTGCTGTCAGGCAGCTGCTACCGCTCCTGTTGAGTAGTCTGGGTCATGTGCCCAGCCTGAATCAGGGCCAGTTAGCACGCCCTGTCTAGTCAATTGGTCTCCAGAAGGAATGAGCATCTTTTCCACAACCAGCAAAAAGCCAAGTGCTTTCCCAACTGGCAGTGGGTTGTATGTCCTTTCTGAACATGAATGAAGGCCAGCAATGGGCAGCAGCTGTTGGGTAAAGGAAAGAGTACAGGACTTGGGCCAGTAACCTTAGGTGTAGCCTTGAGCAAGATGTTTAATCTGCCTAAACCTTGGTTTTCTCATGCCTCCATTGTTGTGGGGAGGATTCAATAAGGTAACTGTCCTGGGATAGTGCGTGTCACATAGTAAACAGGCCCGCAATAAGCAGTTTATTGAATTGGAAATTTGAAATAAGGACAGGATGGGTATGTCAAAGATAAAGAACTTTATTCAATGTAGCAAACATTCTTTAATAGCAACCATGTGCTGACCATTATAGGCTTATAATTCTTTGATAAGAAATCCATACCTGTTAGTAGTCATGCCCCATTTTCCCCTCCTCCCAGCCCCTGCTAAACCCTAATCTACTTTCTGTCTTTATGAATTTGCCTAGTTTGCATATTTCAATAAGTTGAATCATATCACTTGTAGCCTTTTTGCCTGGCTTCTTTCACTCTGCATAATGTTTTCAACTTTCATCTATGTTACATGTTACAGTACACAAGGCCTGTCCAGAAAGTATCCATCCATTCATTATGCAAAATAGACATTTATTGAAGAAGCTGCAAGATAGAAGAAACATTGTACATAGGACAATGACACCACAGTCCCCATCAAAGTAGGCACCTTGAGACCTCACACAGTTCTCCCAATTGTCATCAGCTGCCTCATCATACTTTCCTGAAACTCATCAATGGCCTGAAATCTCTTCACTTTCTAACATGATTTTAGTTTTGAGAAAAGCCAGAAGGCACAGGGTGCCAAATCTGGACTGTAGGGGGACTGAGTCACCTGGGTGATTTGATCTTTCACCAAAAACTCTGCACAAGACGTGATGCATGAAGGGGTGTGTTGTCATGATGAAGCTGCCAATCACCAGTTGCCCATAGCTGCAGCCCTCTGAATCATCCGAATAGTTTCTGTGGAGGAATAGCCAAGCTTAGCACAAAATTTGATGCAGATTTGTTGCTCTACTCACTCAGTCATTTTGAATGCGGCGGCTACACAGTACATGTGCTCACTCAATGGCACCTACTGCCCCCACTGACTAGTACAATGAAGTCATCATTGTTCATGCATGAGCATTCCAGTCCACTCTCCTTGGCTGCCAGGTTACATCGATGTCATGCAAGCCGTTCTTGTTATATTAACAATGGCTGGACTTTTTCTGGACAGACCTCATATTCATCCTTCCTTTTTATGGTTGAATAATATTCCATTGTTTGGATATACCATATTTAATTCATTCATTAATCAGTTGATGGACATTTTGGGTTGTTTTTAGGTTTTGGCTGTTATAAATAATGCTGCTATCAACATTCACGTACAGATTTTGTGTGAATATATGTTTTCAAAATCTTGGATACAGGAGTAGAATTTCTAGGAATGGAATTGCTGGGTCATATGGTGACTCTATGTTCAGCATGTTTTTGAGGCGCTGCTGGACTCTCCAAAGTGGCTGCACCATTTTACAATCTCACCAGCAATGTGTGAGGGTTTCAGTTGCTCTACATCCTCACCAACACTTGTTACTTTCTCTCTTTCTTGTCACAGCCATCCAGTGAGGCCTCCAGTATAATGTTGAATAGACGGGGTGAGAGTGGACATCCAGTCTTGTTCCTTGTCTTTGGGGGAAGTCATCTACTCCTTCACTATTAAGTGCAGTGTTGCTGTGGGTTTTTCATAGACACCCTTTACCAGGTTGAGCAAGTCTCTTCTGTTATGAGCTCATTCAATATTTTTATTGTGAAAGGATGTTAGATTTTTATTAAATTCTTTGGTTCATATTTCTTAAAGTTTAAATATAGGTGAGACAAAAGAGCTAGGCCTCTGTCCTCATAGGTTTAATCTAGTGGTGGAAAGAGACAAAAAAGTAACTACAAAAATATCTGAACATCTCATGCTGAGCCTAAAACTAGTAAGCTCTCAGTAAAAGTTTGTTGATGTAAATGAATCAATGAGCACATTAACTTGTCAATTAAGCAGTTAAGGTTCCCTATGATTGATGTAGTCCTATATCATAGATCAGTCAAAGAAGGGAGGAAGGGTGGGCCAAGTGGGACAGGATTCGTGAAGAAGGTGAGTCTCAAACAGTTGTTGGAGGACAGGCGAAATGTGGTTCGATAGTTAAGGAGCACTCTGAGCTGGGGCTATAGCAGCATCAAAATACACGGCCCACCAGGTTTGCTTGAAGCCTGATTGGATAGAGAGGAGGACCCAGGCTGAGAGCAGCGAGCAGTGAGAATGTGAGTACAAGTGAAGGCCAGGTATGAAGGGTCATGAGGGCCAGGTTGAGGGGTGTGCCTTTGGCATGGTGGGCTGTAGGGGGCCCTGGAGCTTTCAAACTGGGATGACCAGATTGTCTTGGGGAAAGCTCATCTGGTGATGTGTTAAGGGGTGGGTGGTGTGGAGAGACAAGGAACAGAAGACCTGATGGAGGCTGTTACAGTCACTAGGAGTGAGGAATTATGTTAATGTGGAAAGGGACGGAGGGACACCACAGATATTTTAATTGAGGGACTGAAGGGACTTATGACAGATGAATGGATAGACTGAGAAGACGGGCGAGCCAATTGTGATGTAAAGTTTATGATCTCAGGTGCCTGGGGGCCATGATAGGGTCATGGTCAAACACGGAGAAGTCAGACACAGGTCCCTTCTGAGGGAGGTACCTTGGAGGACAGTGAGGTCAGTCTGTGTCTCAGCAAGAGCTCCAGAAGGCTGGCAGTGGGCCTTTCTTTGACTGTCCTCAGCATTACAAAGCATTGAGCACATGGCATCAGTGGTGGTCAGAGAGCCAGCAAATTGCTAAAAGCACAGCAGCTAACTGAGGGACAGTGAACCTCGGAGCAGCTAACCCAGGGACTTTCTCCCAGACCTGGATGTCGGTACAGGGGAAAGTGAAGCTCAACTCGTGCTCAATAAAGTGGATGCTGGCATGAATATGGGGACATACTAGGCTAAAGGGAACAACCGAACGTGGCCAGTGCTCCAGAAGCAGTTGGACAGAGGGAGAAAACCATGCACCTCCAGGAGGGTATGAGGGAGGAAGGAATAGAGGATCAGAGTAGCAGGGAAGGAAGGGGGGGAAATACTAAAAAAAGAGGTACTTGCATGCATGGAGCCTCATTTAATCCTCATATCAACCCTGTAAGGCTGGTATTATGGATTCTATTTTACTGACTTGGAAACTGAGGCTCAGAGAGGCTAAGCTTCTTTCTCAAGTTTGCACAGCTAGTAAGTGGTGGACAAGATTGGACCATGCTCCCTAACTCTGCTCTTTCGTCTGCCTCTGGCTGTCCCGTCGCAGGGCTGGAGCTTTCCGTCACAGACTTCCAGAGCACCTGGAACAATGTGCAGCACCACACAGAGGAGATCCGCTCTGACTACCTCATTGTTCGCCGGGGCCAGGCTTTCAACATCACCCTGTACTTCAGGAGCCGGGGCTTCCAGCCAGGCCTGGACAACATCGTCTTTGTGGCAGACACTGGTGAGGACCCCGCTGGCTCACAGGGATGTGTGTGTATTGGTGGGGAGATGGTTCTCTGGGGTTGGGAGGCTACCTCAGAGGGCCTCAGCTCTGCTTCCCTCCTAGGACCACTGCCAGACTTAGCCAAGGGGACTCGGGCTGTGTTCAGCCTGGCAGGTCATCAGAGCCCCAGCCCCTGGATGGCCTCACTGGAGACCAACAGGGACACATCCCTGGAAGTGAGCCTGTGTGCCCCTCCCACGGCGGCTGTGGGTCGGTACCTCTTGAAAGTTCACATTGACTCCTTTGAAGGGTCTGTCGCAGCCTACCAGCTCGGGGAATTCATTCTGCTCTTCAACCCCTGGTGCTCAGGTAAGGCAGGGTGGCTGTGTGGGGGGGCGGGGGTTCCCTTGTCTCTGTCCTTTTGTCAATGCCACAGAGAGCCAGGATCAAGGGTTTCTAGACCCTGGCTAACTGGGAACCCGCAAACCTCCCCAGTCCAGTCCCGTGTACTCAGCATCTACTCCCAACCAGCAAAAAGTAGGGCACAGAGAACTTGCTATTTATTTACTTACTTAGAGTTTTAAAATTATGAACCAACTCATCTTTACTTAAAAAGAAAACTATTACAATTAAGTTTGACCACTGTTAGAATTTATCTTTATCATACCTTTTTAAGTTAACTCGAGTTTTTCATTGCAAAATGAAGGACAAAACAAAAAAGAAGAAAGTAAAGGTGAAAAGTCAAACCTTATCCCAATCTCCAAATCTGGTTAGCCTTACGAAAATGTTCTATGCTTAATCCAATAGGTATTTATTGAATATATGTATACATGTGTGGGATTATACAATACAAACCGTAAATGGGATTATTTAATACAAGAATTCTCTTTTTTTCATTGAAAAATTCAATGCCGGACATATTTTCCTATCAACACATTCTTCTGAACAGCTACAATTACTCCATCATTTGGATGTATCAAATGCCTTCAACTGGTTCCTTATTTATGAACGTTTGGGCTGTTTCTATTTTTTGTCTTACACAAACAAAACTACAGGGAATATCCCAGCACCACCTGTCCCACAATCCCTGTTCTCTGGATCTACCTGGAGCTAGTTACCTAGACCTACAGCACATTATGGTCAGAATGAAGGACAAGCCAGGAGGGAAGAGTAGGAAGAGGGCAGTAAGAGTTAAGAGTGAAGAGTGGCTCTAGTGGGATTTCGGGCAGAGGATAAATTCAACAAATTCTTACTTCTGACCTAAAGGGTATTCCTCTTCCTTCCTCCCTCTCATTCTACCTTCACCATCAACCTTATATCAAGGGGGCCTGCTGAGTTGTGCCGGAACCCAGAACGCTGGCTAGGTTCTAATACCTCCAACCACCTCCCACTGCCCTAATGACCCTGCCACACAAACACACACATACATACCCCTATTGCCTGATCTCCAAGACTGTGGGTTTCAGACTTGTACTGAGGGCCCTCTGAGATGCAGGGAAGAAAGTGATATTGGTGGATTCTTCTCTTGTAAAGCTTATGCCCTACAAAAGAAATGATGAGGTCAATATCAACCCCCAAATTCTGATTTGCTCTTTTCCAAGCGGGACTGAGTATGGCAGAAAGAGGACAGAGCATGGAGTCACTGTGTTCATATTTCACCCTGTACTTATGTGTAATTTGGACAAGTTATTTATCACTCTGAGCCTGTTTTCTCAACCTTAAAATGGGGCTAGGATGTAAATGTGCTTTGCAAACCAAGAAATTCAACCCAAGATAAATTATTCTCTTCTGTCTCGTGCTCACATTGCACCTGTTGCTGGTGTTGAGGAGTGATGGGGGGTAGGTCTTGTTGCCCCTCTTGGTGTCTATCACCCAGTGCCCTCCTCAGAGCTCAGTTTCCAAGCCTTCTGGGGATGGGAATGGGGCAGGAGGGGCAAGATGACTTTTCTGCTTTGTGTTCTCCCACTTTGATTCCTAGGGGACGCTGTCTACTTGGAGAGTGAGCCTCAGAGGCAGGAGTACGTCATGAATGATTACGGCTTTATCTATCAAGGGAACAAGAACTGGATCCGACCCTGCCCCTGGAACTATGGACAGGTGAGTCTCAGCCCACTCTTGGCCCATCCAAGGGAGTGGGGAGCAGGAGGAGGTGCAAGGGTGCCCCTCATGCAAGATTCACCCAGAACTGCAGACAATTGGGAACTAAATCATACCAGGAAGATGTGAGATGTGACTCCAGGGAGCTAGAGGAGCAGCCATAGAGAGTTGGAAGGTGTTCTTTGCTCATCACGTCTGATTTGGGCAACATGGTTAGAAAGGGAAGGGCAGCTAAAGGCACCCTCCCAGGAACTCCACTGAGTTTGAGGGTGAGGATGAAGGGACAACAGTGACAATGGCCATGACAGTGCCTGTTTTTTCATTTGTTAACTGTGTTTCCAGTGTGTGTTCCTTTATATTTTGTTTTCCACATATACTGGAAAACGTGTGATTTTATTTGTAAAAACAGCATCATATTAATTTCAATGCTCTACAACTCCTGCCTTGCTAAAAGCCTGCCTGTAAAACAGCCTACAGCAGGTGCTCCGGAAAGTCCAGAACCAGGAAGAGGGTTCTTGAGGCTGAACCCCAGCACTGGAACCCTGTCAGGAGAAGACCAGCCCTGCCACCCAGAGGAGTGTCTCCTGGGAAATCCTGGGGGTGCTTGTGGAGCCTTGTTTCAGTTTGATATGGCTTCCTCTCCTGGATTTGTTTAGCATATGTGGCCTCAGGCGCAGCCTAGGCCCCCCAGGTGGGTTTGGTCAAGATGAGGCGTAGCAGCTTACCCTGGCCCCAACTGGCATGCCCAGCCCCTCACTCAGCACTATTAGATGGGGATCCCAGAGTGACCCTGGACAGGAGTTCTGGCATCTGTGAGAAACAGAAGTGAAGAGTCACTGCTTTCTGAGCCCTGGGTCCTCCCCATCTCTCTCTTATTCAGTGAACATGTACCGAATGCCTGCTCAGTGCCAGGCAGGACTCTAGGTGCTAGAGATATAAAAATGGAAAATCACTGTCCCTGAGCCCACAGTGAGGTGCAGACTCAGTCAATAAGCAGGTCAGTTATGCAGCATGATATGTAGATTGCTGGACAGGCACAGGGTGTTCTGAGAGCCTGGAGGAAGAGCACTTGGTTGGGCATAGGACTGTCAGGGAAGCCTCCTGGAAGCAGAGGTGCTTGAACTAAGTTAACCAAGAGAAAGAAGGTGGGGGAAAATATCCCAGGCAGAGGGAAGGGTGAGCAAAGACACCAAGGTGAGAAATGGTTTGGCTTGCTGCTGGGGTTACAAGGAATCTGGTGTTGCTTGAGGGAGAGGACATTGAGAAGTAGAAGAAGGTCAGATGGATCAGGGAGGGTCTTATATGTCTTATAGAGGAGGTTAGAGCTTTGATCTGTAGGCCACAGGGACCTTTGAGCATTTTAAAGCAGAAAAGTGAACTGATGAAACTGTCCCTGGGGAAGGTAGATTAGAGAGCCTCCTGATCCTGTTTATTGCCCAGCGGTACATGGAAATCAGTGCATTCATTGACTCTCATTCAGCGAAGATGCTCGGAGTCCCTACTATGTGCTGAGCACTGTGCCAGATCTGAGGTGTAGATTTCCCAGAAAAACTGGAGAGAGACCAAGTATATACTTGGGCAGGGAAGATGGACCTTGGCTGCACCACTATAACTGAGCTTGTTAAGTAGAGATGTAGCCAGGGCTCTGAGCTAAACTGAGCCTGGGCTCAGGGGAAGGCCTCAGAAAAAGTGGCATTCACACCAAGCCTGAAGGACAAGGAGTCAGCCCACCTTGGGTGGCAAGTTTCTGTAACTCGCTACTATTCCGACTACAGCCCCACTGAATCACAGGTGCCACCACCTTAGCCGTGACTGCCAATGATGATCTGGATCAGCAGGTGGGGGTAGAAGATGAGGCAATGTGGTTTTAGCAAGAATATCCCATGAGATCCAAGAGTGTGGAGATTGAGGAGAGAAGAGAGAGAAACAGATTTTTCAGCCAGTCAGACACATTAAAAAAAACTCCAGGAGGTTGACTTGCGGGGCGTACAAACTGGGTGAGTTCTGACCCCAGAGCTTTGAGAACGTGCGCCTGCCTGGGAGGCAGTTCATGGTTGTGCAACTCAACAGTTACCTTCCAATGGGTTTGTATTCCACAAACATATTCCACTGGAGAGTTAGGAGGGGTGGCTCGTGTATTTCTTTCCATATCTACATGTGCCAAGCATGGGTGCCTTGCTGCTCTGCATCTTTCCTTGCAGTTTGAAGAGAATATCATAGATGTCTGCCTGAAGTTGCTAGACAAGAGCCTGAACTTCCAGACTGACCCAGCCACAGACTGTGCCCTTCGGGGAAGTCCCATCTACATCAGCAGAGTGGTGTGTGCCATGGTGAGGTTGGGTCTGGATTTGCCCACCCAGGGCATGTCTAGAGAGGGAGGAAGTGTACCACTCACAGTTGCCCTCCCCAACCCTCAGCAATGGGAGAATGAAGAGTTGAGAGGCATAGGTCCTCTTTCAAAGCCATCTTGGATAAGACTGATGAAAGAATATGGCTAACAGGTTTTCTCGACTGAGCTCTGAAGAAGCTGAATGTGGACCATCATGTGGGCCATTAATTCCAAATTGCATGTTTTAGGAAGGCCTGAGTGTAGCTCTCATTTGTGAAATGGCATTAATGTTTTAAATTTCTTTTGCTCTGAAGTACTTTAAAAAGCTATCAGAGCCAAGCTCTAGCTTTTCAGGGTTTGGGGAGAAGAGGGGTAAGAGAGTGTGTAGAAATAGAACAATAAGCCAATTGACAGTGGGCACAAGTCAGAATAGCCAGCTTCACATTCCACCCTTTCCCCAGCTGGTCTAGAAGTTCCCAGGTAAAGTAAGACTAATGCCTCCTCTGTGTCTCAGGCCCATGGGCCTTACATCTTGTAGAGGAAAAGGATGCTTCTAATTCTTCTACATGTGGCTTCTCTTCAGATCAATAGCAACGATGACAATGGGGTGCTTAATGGAAAATGGAGTGAGAATTACTTAGACGGCACCAACCCTGCGGAGTGGACCGGCAGCGTGGCCATCCTGAAGCAGTGGCACACCACAGGTTGCCAGCCAGTGCGCTACGGGCAGTGCTGGGTCTTTGCGGCCATCATGTGCACAGGTAGGGAGTAGGTAGGTCCCCGTGAAATTACCAGAAAGTGCAATGGCTCACATATAAACCCTCCAAATAATTTTTGTCCCCATCTCACACATTTCTCCCCAAGAGACATTTGGAAGGAAGCCCTTTCTGGCAAAAATGCCTCATCACTAATTTCAGGCTTCATATATCTGGGCTTATTTCAGAGGATGGTTTTGAGGTAGAAATTACACACTTCCCAGAACCTGGTGCCTTACCCTTCTTCTGCGCATGGGCAACCTAACAGAATATTCCTATGAACCTGGCTGGAAATTGTCCGGTGCAAGATAGGAATGAGCTGAGAGGCCAAGTAATTCAAAACTTACAAACTGATTAGCACAAAGAATTGTCTTAAAGAAGACGTTCATATGAGAAGGCAATGTGCATCTCTAGCAGTGGTATGGACCATGGGGCCAGAGCAAGATGGCAGCCAAAGTACAGTGACATTGAATTTGGAGTCATCACAAGTTCAGAGGGCCTGGAGGTCTGGCTCAGGCCGGGGAATTAGGGGATGAGGGAAATGGTAGATCGACTTTTCAGGTGGAAAGTGGATGTAACATTAGTAGAAGAAAAGCTAAAATATAGGTCCATAGAAAAGAAGGCAAGTGGAATTGGTTTTTCTGTGGCAAGAGGAGCAAGCAGAGGAAGTACGGAGTGAATTTTGAGGGAACTGACACCAGGAAATGAGTCACACACTGCAGGTAGCAGGAGGGGGGTCTTTCGCCTCACCCACGGTCAAACTCTTGCTCCTGGACCTTACCCTCACCCTGCCCTCCATGCCTACGCCAGCTCTCAGCCTCTTGGCATGCATATCCATGCACCTGAGTTGGGTCACAGTCAGGAAGTTATTTTTGTTACCTGGGGAAAGATGCCGAGTATGGCTTTCGCTCACAGCAGTCTCTAGTGAATCTGGGGAGGCCAGATCTGCCTGCAACTTGGTTTTTATTGAGCACTGAGGCCTCTTGTGTAGAAATTCCCTATAAGATAGAGCCTGGTGCAGACTGTGCGTGTGCGATCTGGGCCCAACTTCAAGATCTTGGAGGAAGACTAGAGAGCCCTGGGCTGCCCAGCAAAGGCGAGGCCTCTGTCCAGGGACACAAGGAGGTTTCTGTCAACACCCACAGAGGGTGATTCACACGGGTTGGTGAGGAGGAGATCCTGAGTTACTCCTCCCTTGCAGCGGCACAGCCCCGTCTTCAGTTGGATGCTCTGATTGCTCAAAGGATCTTGAGGTTTTTTTGTTCCTTTGTTTTTAATAGTTCATTTTTATTGTATTTTTTCATTACCATTTATCCTCCCCGTACTCTCTCCCGCCTGCCCCTCCCCCTCCCCCACCACAGTCACCACACTCTTGTCCATGTCTTTGAGTTCTTTTTCTTTTTGGTTTGACCCCTCCACCCCCACCCCTCCTCACCCCCAGCTGTCAGAAACCAGTAATTTGACAGCTTTGATACCCAGAGTCACAGATATTTGGATAAACTGGAATGTTTGAATCACCCAGGGAGGAGACACAAAATTGAGAGGCAGAGGATGGATCGATCTTGTTTGAGCACGACAGAGAGGGAGTCTTCCTGGGCCTGGAAAAACCCCGGACTAATGGGCCAGGTGTATGTGTGTGTAAATGGAAAGGGCGAGGGGTTTAGGTGTGGTTGTCTGGAACTGAGTGAAGACAGAGGCGGAGCCAGTGAATGGAGATTATGCAACAGAGCAGACCAATTAAAATGTTTATGAGAATAATGGCCCTCTAGTGACCTAGGAAGCAAAGGGTGGGGCGAAGTGGGTCAAATATGGGCTGCAGTGGGTCCAGCTGCAGTTCAGTCACCACCAGTCTTCCCCAAAAGGGCTACCATGTCGTATATCAATAAATATATCAGCTTAAAAACTCATTCATTCATCAATAACATTTATTGCATCCCTACTCTATGCTAGGCACTTCAAATACTTTTGGATGCTAAAACAGGTAAGACCTGGTCTCTATTTCCCAATAAAAGTTAGGGATTTATCAAGTTCCTTAACCCGATTCAGCTGCCAAAGCATTATTGTTATTTCACAGTCACAATAGCTGATGTTTATTGAAGACTTTTTCTGTGCCAGGAACTGAGCTAAAACTTTGACAGCTTACAGTAATGGTGAGATATGTGGGCTCCGGAGGTAGACTGCTTGGGTTCAAATACTAGCACTACCATTAGGTGGCTGAGTAAGTCACTTAACATGTGCCTCAGTTTCCTCAGACATATGATGGGGAAAGTAATAGTACCTACCTCATAGGGCTATTGAAAGGATTGAGAGAGTTCCTACATGGAGAATTCTTAGACTAGAGCCTGGCTACAGTGACTGTTCAGTATCAGCTAGGATGGCCTCATCTGACCCTCCAAATGACCTTATAAAGTAGGTCCTACCACCGATCTCAGTTTCACAGATGAGGAAATTGAGTGGTGGAGCTAATTTCACGTCCAGGTCTGGCGTGCTCTAACCACCAGGCCGTGTACTGCAAGACATTCCTAGCAGCGGCCAGTTATCCAGCATCCCTGTGCTTCAGGCACATACTGAGCACTTTCACTCTTTCTGATGCCCCAACCACATGCAAAGTAGCTATCACTGCCATCACTTTACAGGAGAAAAAACTGAGACTTACAAGTGACTCTTGCCTGACTCAAAAGTACATTCCCCCCTAGCAGCTCCATCTCCCAGTATTGCCTTTCTAAATGCGAACATACTGACTTCAAGTTCCTAAAGAAAAATCACAGAAACAAGACTTTGAATGCATCAAATATAATGTTATAATTTTTGGATGGCTTACCTTCTTGACATCCATGTAGCTGTCTGTTACTCTGAGAAGTTCAGAGAAATCCTTGGCCTACCCTTCCTATGCTCAGTGCCAGCTGCCCACCACTCTCAGTCACCAGGCCTTTCCCATTCTGGCCATCCACTCCTTGTGACAAGGCCAGGCCCCTCAGCCCTTGGCTGAGGTCTGTGGAGCAGCCTGGAAGCCCTGCACTGTGACAAAGGAACAGAGGGGACAACGACGTTCTGTTGTCTGAAGATTCTCCCCAAAGCCAGGTGTCCAAAAGCTACCTGCTGTACGATTGCATATACGTGAAATGCCCAGAATAGGCCAATTCATAGAGATGGAGCAGGTTAGTGATTGCTTGGGGTTGGGGGAGGGGAGAAGGAAAGTGACTGCAGGTGGGCATGGAGTTTCTTTTTGAGGTGATGAAATGCTCTGGGATTAGATCATGGGGTTTGTTGTACAGTCTATGAATATACTACCAACCACTGGATTGTACGCTCTAAGTGGGTGAATTTTATGGTGTGTGAATGATCTCAATCAAGTTTTTTTTTAAGCCAGGCATCCTGGAAATGTGCCTGGGCCTGGTAGGCTCCTGCCCACAAGTGCGTGGGGTAGAGGGGTGAGGGCAGAAGTGAGGGCCTGAGGGTCGGAAGACTTGAAAGTGTGACTGTGAGCAGGTCTATGCGGCATCATCCCCTCCTCTGTAAAGTAGGGCCCTGGGCCCCGGGCCCCGGGCCCCGAGCCATGATGGGAAATGTCGTGAAAATGCGGAGGCTGAGTGCTTGGGGCTGGACCCTCCTCTCTTCACCCAAAACTAATCTAAGATTTCTTCTCACTATAAAGCACCTTATGATCTTCGTTTCAATCCAACAGCTCTTTTGTCCTCAGTGTTTTTACCGAGCCCTTTCCTCTCAGAGAAGGAACATCAGCCAAGGCCCTGGTGTATGATTCTGCCCCAACCTTTGGCTTAAACACAAACCTACCATTATTCTCTATGGATCTATGGGGCATCAAGGATAGTACGGAATGTTCCCTCACAGGGTTGTGGGTTAATATATGGCAAGCACTTAGAAAAATGTCTGGCACATATTTAGTTTTATGTAAGTGTTAGCTATTATAATTAGTCTCATAGTGTTTTCATCTCTGCCTCTTAGTCTCCAAAGGTCTGGTGGGCTCTTGTTTAAAAGGTGTTTCTAGCAATCCCCCAAACTCCGGTTCCCTATATTCTCTGCCATTTTTTTTGTTTATTTCTTTCCTTTGTTCCTTGGAGTGTTTAGGATTAAATTAATCATATTCCTCATGTCATGGATTTATCATAATAGCTCTGCTTCAGGCCCCTAATTTTTAAAAATATAACTAATGAATTGATTTCTCCCATTTATCTCATAACCCACTTCTATCACCTCCCCCCATGAGAGGGAAACATTTTGATGTATTTAATATGTAGCATTGTATTTGAAAGTGTGCTCATAAAAAGTATATTATCTTTGTGCAATACCTTGTCCAGCATGTTTTTTGTGTTAAGATTGTACTTTTCACTTTATTTTTTAAAGATTTTATTTATTTGCTTTTAGAGAGATGGGAAGGGAGGAAGAAAAGAGGGGAGCGGTTGCTTCTCACACATCCCCAGCTGGGAACCTGCCCTGCAACCCAGGCATGTTGGGAATCGAACCAGCGACCTTTCGGTTCGTAGGCTGGTGCTCAACCCACTAAGCCACACCAGCCAGGGCATATTTTCTACCTTTAAAAGTTCCATTGGGCCTTTTCTTTATCTTCCACTTTTCTTATTATATTCATGTTTTCTTTTACTTTCTCTTGAGCATATTTATAGTATTTAAAATAGCTGTTTGAAAGTCCTTGTCAGCTCATTCCATTATCTCTGTCATTTCTGGATCTAGTTCTATTGATTGAAATTTTTTCTGATTATGATATTTTCCTGCTTCTTCACATGCTTGTAATTTTTTTTAAAATTTATTTATTTACTTTTAGAGAGGGGGGAGGGAGGGAGAAAGGGAGGGAGAGAAATGTCAATGTGTGGTTGCCTCTCACATGTCCCCCATCAGGGACCTGGCCTGCAACCCAGGCATTTGCCCTGACTGGGAATCAAACCGGCAACCTCAAGGTTCACAGACCAGCACTCAATCCACTGAGCCACACCAGCCAGGGCTACATACCTGTAATTTTTTAAATAGCTTTATTATTTAGAGCAGTTTTAGGTTTAATTGTCATCGTAGACAAGAGAAAATAGATCAAACATGACCTCATGATAACACACCTGAAAAACCAAGCCATCTTGTTATGGAGAACAATTAAGGCATGGGGGGAGGAGCAGGAAGTGGTACATTTACCATTTGGAAGCTTAATGTTGTATTAAGGGAGAAATTAAAAGCTGTTTAAAAATTATCACATTTAAATGCAATTGCTTTGACTCTATTAGCTGGGGCTTTGACTCTATTTTTCAGTGTGAGCCATGGAAGTGTGGTAGCAAAGTCGACCAAATGAATTTCAATAAATAAATAAATTGAACTCTAACTTTCCACTAATTCCTCTTAGAAAATAGGAGCTACCTTTCTTCATGGGGAGGCAAGGGAAGAACTGGTAAGAGGCCTTCATGGCCGGTGCTGAGACAGACTTCGTGTTTAATGTGCCATCAGGACAGTGCCCACCACCAGGCAGAGGAAGCCGCCCTCCTGGAGGGCAGGGTGTCTTCCGTTTGTGTGTGCTCTGCCTCTAACCCACTGCCTGGCTCATAGCAAGGGCCTGACACTTGTCACTGAATAAGTGCTAAATGGCAGAGTGGAGAGGCATAGTAACTCATGCTGGGAGCGTGGTGTTGTGTAATATACCTTGGGAACTCTTTAGTTCTTTCCCGACTCTGAGATCTTGTCCACCTTTGTCCAATATCACAGTGTGAGTGTGTATGCCTCTGGGTGCACACACACAAACACACCCCGAGTGGGTTTCTCTTTTATAAGGAACTCAGCTCCCACAAAATTATCAGTGAAAGAGTCAGCCAAGTCTCATGCCAAACCAGGAATCCTTGGGAGTGACGGTCTATAGAAACCTCATTCGCAGGTTAAAGACAGCACACTTCCAACGTGGCTGAGCATCCACTCTGAGCCCAGCACAGCGAGCAGGAGTTGACACCAGCACTGACATCTCAATCGGCTGTTCATGAACTCATCATCAGGGTGAGAATGGAGACTTGCTCCTTGCTCTCCCTACCCACCTCTCCGTGGCACGTTCTCTTATTACCATAAGTGTTATCCACCCATCTGACTGTAATCTTAGCACAAATCCTGGCCCACGCAATGTTTCTGAGTCACTTGAATGCTCTTGCGTCACTCCTGTCTCACATTCATTCAGTGACAGCTCTTTTAACCTTCACCCTCCCTGCTGAGGCTGTCCTGTGTCACCTCCACCTACAACTCACTTGTCAGTTCTGTTCACTCCCTGCCCTTGTTCCTTGGCCCTGTGCAGACCTGTCACTTGAGGAGAACTCTAGAGACACCCCTTCGGGCTTCTCTCCTTCCCGTCCTGGGCTGCATCCAGGGATGTGTCCACACCCTCACCTGGGAGAAGCTTTGTGCCAAAGTATAAGAAGGAGCTCAAACTAAAATCTATAAGCAATTAAATGTTTAATATAAATAAATATTTAAACTAAGTATTATGAACATTTTTAAAAATGACAGTAGTATATATGAAGAACTCTTAGAAATATCTATCTTTTTTTTACTCAGTCATTTTTACCTGCTGTAATCTGTCCCAAGGGAGGAAAAAAATATTGCTCTATAAAGAGGTTTGTCACAGCATTATTTACAACAAGGAAAAAAATGGAGACCAACAAAATACCTAAAAATAACCACCAGTAGAAATCTTGGCAAATATTTGATTACACAGGAAAATGCTTGGGGTGTGAATAGATGTGAAAACACTAGAACGCTGACCTGCGGGCACAATCCGGTGGGCGGACGCAGGACTGAGTACAAGCTGAGCAGTAGGACCAGGATCTGCGGGATGGCTGTGCTATTTCCTAGCTGTGTGGTCAGGGCAAGCAAACTTTTCTTAGCCTCCAATTCTTCATCTGTTAAACGGGAATAGTAACAGCGGCTTCTGTGTAGAGCTGTCCTGAGCACTATGTATGTGAAACCACATGATGCCTGCTGGTAAACATTATGTTATGATTATGATTATGATGATGATGATGATGGAATTGGGTAGAATGTCACTGTTAGACTTAAGGGGACAAGGATCCCCAGGGCATTTGGTGGTACGATGGGCTGGGGGACATTGCTATTCTCAAAAGAGTACAGAGTGGGAGAAATATGGCAGAGGACAAAGAAAGTAAGTTGGCTGGCAAGGGGAAGGGCTGCCCCTGCAGGAATCAAGACAACATTCTACCTCTTGTCCCGAATTGCTCTGCCAGGCACAGACTCACTTTTCTAGGCTCCTGTACACGGTTTCCTTCCCCTTCTGGCTGAATCGGTGGTGTTTTCCTTGAGAAGCTGCCAATATGATCTAGTCATAAAAAAGGGGGAGTCCGAACGACAAGATTCTTTGCCTGAGAATTTGATGTTCTCAGCCAACAATCCTGACCACAGGAAGGAAAACATGCCAGCTATTTGGTTTGGAGAAGGGAATTTATGGTCAGGAGAAAAGTGAGACTGAGTCAGGCCACTGAGTCTTGCCAAAGGAGGCATGCCTGTCCCCTCCTGCTGGCCCAGCCCGGGGACCCATGATGTGCTAGACTTTCCGCTGGCCCTGATGGTGCTTGCCAAGCAACCTGCGGCCTTTGTGCGGGGTGCCCTCTGTGGGCACTGGGAACAGAGCTCAGGAAGGTGAGGAGGAAGGTTGGCAGTGTCACCAATCCAGGGCCCCAGACAGCTCCTGCCTGGTTCTCAAGTGGCCGAATGAATGAATTCCCTGGGCCCAGGCCCCGGGCCCCAACTCCAGGAATCCAGAGAGCTCCTGAATCCACAACCCCAAAAGATTTTCTGCCCTCTTTGCAGTGATGAGGTGCCTGGGGATCCCCACCCGCGTGATCACCAACTTTGACTCCGGTCACGACACAGACAGAAACCTGATCATAGATGAGTACTATGACAGCACGGGCAGGATTCTGGAGAACAAGAAGAAGGACACTGTCTGGTGAGAGACAGCTTCTCAGTCTCTTTGTAGGGCTAACCCCACCAGCAGGCGTGTGCCCATGAACCTGATGCCCTCTCATACCCCCTGTCCCCACTTTTACCAGCCCCAGGGCTTGATAGTCTCAAGCCAAGGACACAAAGACCATATACTGCCTTGTGAGTCAGCAGCACACACAGGAAAGGGCCACAGGGACCTTTCTGAGAGAGCGTGAGGATTTCCAAGTTCAGCTGGCTCTGGAAGCCTTCGTTCTCTCTTCACAAATAGAAGAAAGTCTTTTGCTGGGCAAACTGAGGCTCATCAGAAGAAGAGCTGTCTCAACTCACCCACAGAGGTCAGAGGCCTGGGGCGCTAAGTCTGTCCTTCCGTCTGGCAGTCCATCCGCTCATCGTCCTCTGCCTTCTTCCAGAAGAAACACAAGCGCTACAAACTCTCTCTTAGCTTATTTGACACTGACTTCTCTGGCTTCTCCCTCAGGAACTTCCATGTCTGGAACGAGTGCTGGATGGCCCGAAGGGACCTCCCTCCTGTATATGGAGGCTGGCAGGTGCTGGACGCCACGCCTCAGGAGACCAGCAATGGTGAGGCTCTCCAGAAGAAAGGCAGAGCCCATTCCCACGGAAACTGCCCCTGCCCCTGCCTGTCCCTGCAGCAACAGCCCCAGCCCATCATGGCTCTTCTGTTCTCCTTCAGGCCTGTACTGCTGCGGCCCTGCCTCGGTCAGAGCCATCAAAGAGGGAGATGTGGATCTGAGCTATGACACAGCCTTCGTCTTTTCCATGGTGAATGCCGACTGTGTGTCCTGGCTCATCCATGAAGGGAAGGAGCAGAGACTTCACAGGGACACAAATTCTGTTGGTAATTTTATCAGCACCAAGAGCATCCACAGTGATGAGCGGGATGACGTCACAGAGAACTACAAGTACGAAGAAGGTATGACTAAGTCAGCCCCCCTCAAAGTCTAAATCCTGTGTGTACCTTCTCCCTATCCCAGGTAACCTCCCAGCTAGAATAGGCCTCTGGGGATTAGAGGGCATCTGACGGGCAGGACTCAGTCCACTGTCTCCTCAGCCCTTCCATTTCAAGCTCCTAGTTAAGGCCTCCCCACTACCTCACTTCCTCATGCCCACCACCACCCTACCACAGGCCAGTCAGCATACTCCACAGATGTCTACATTGACTAGAGGGCCGTTGACAGGCAGCTCACCAATGGTATAAGAATTCCTCATCCCTGTCTTCCCCAAAATTTGTCCTCTCACTGAAGATGGCAGGGATTTAGTAAATAGTTCCTTATTAATTAATTAATTTAATTAATTTTATTTAATTTATTGTTTAGTTTACTGTGTTTTATCAAGGGTTTAGAGGACACTGGTAGTCTGCTACCAGCCAGCACAGAGGCTAATATAATGCCACATGATCACTCTCATGCCTACCCCCTGCAGAGGATGGCTTGGAGAGGTGGGAGGCCTGGCAGGGGTTCCTTACCCAAGCCAGAGGGGCAAAGGGGCAGCTAAGTTAGTTAGCTGTGGACTAATTCCTGAAAATTGGGAAGATCAACCACCAGGTTTGATCACTAGGGAGCCAAACAAAAATATCCAGTCCATGAGGGCCAGAAGCGGGGTGAAGGGCAAGATCTGAGCAGGAGCAGGTCAGGAATGTATGGGGGTGGGGGAGGTGGGTAGCTGGGCAATTGCTTGGAATGCTGGCAAGTGGGTGTCTGTGCTTTGTCTATGTGGGCCTTCAGGGCCACGTAGAGAAATGCCAGAATCCAAGCCCAGGAAGGGGCTACACAGCAAGAGACAAGACTGAACACAGCCCAGTGGTACCTGCCATGCTCCCCACTCCCATCCACTCTGGGGTTATCTTGGTTGGAGGTAAGATATCCAAACAGATCCTGAGGCAAGGATTCAAGTACAAGTGGTTTATCTGTGAGACAATCCAGGAATTCCTGGAAGGAAGGAAAGTGAGCAAGTGAGACAGGGAAGGGGATGGGCTATGCAGGGTGCCTCATGAAGCCCATTAGCACTGTGGGCAGCTGGCGCTCAGTCCTGCCGGGAGCTCTGCCGGTGCGGTTGCCAGGGAAAGTACAGGATGAACAGTGCTTTAGTCTAACCGTGCCCTCAATTATTTGTTGTTCATCTGAAATTCAAATTGAATGGCCCTGTATTTTTATTTGCTAAATCTGGCCACCCTATTAGGGCTTCATTGTAAAGTGTAGGACAATACCCTAGATTTATCCCACCCAAGAGGCAAGGGGCTATTATTTATCTACCAACTCCTGCTGGTCAGGGGTTGAGGGCTGCTCCTATGGGGTGTAAATTCCCAGCACTTTTGATGTGCCCCATGCAAGGGCAGAGTCTACTGACCACAGAGAAAGCCTCAGACAAAGAGTTGTAACAGATGCTAGAATTTGAAATCAGGGCATGTGGGCATTGAAATGGCAAGTGCCAAGGTGACGTGGGTGGGGCATGTATTGCAATTGCTACAGGTTCCACGGGGCTCCCCTGTGAGCTTGAAGGGTCTGGAGCTATATTCCTGAGTGTGATGCTCAGCCAGGCAGTATTCCGTCTCCTCCCACCCAGCCTGACAAGATCTGAGGGTGACTCAGACCACAGATGAGCTAAATCTGATCTGCACCTCCTTGGGTTCAAGAAGCCAGTGTCTCAAGCTCCTCTTCTGCCTGAAACAGAGCTTAGAACAATCCCCAGAGTAAAGGGATGAAAGTGGCCTGTGCCTGGAGAGGTTGTGGGAATGAACTAGAGGGGTGGAGCAGGGCCCTGGGTACGCTAAGCGCTTGGTGAAGGCAGCTGCTGGGATTATTCAGATAACACGGTGAGTACTTCTGCAATTCCTAGTTAAAGGGCCTCCCTAGGACTAAGGTTGGGCACTCTGGAAACTCAGCCTGACTGAATTTCCTCTTTTTCCCCCCACTGGCTTCTCAGTCTCTTGATTTCCAGGAATTAGTCTATACCTGACAGATAATTTGGTGCTGGAACAGGAAGTCACAACATGTTCTGTTGTCTTTAAAAGTCTCATTCTCCACATTTGTGGGCCTTCATCTTTCCCATGGGGAAGGCATGATAGTCTTTTGGTCATGAGCACAGATTTTTTTCAAATCGGGCAGATTTGGTTTCCACCTGGACTCTGACCCTTGCAAATTGCGTGACTTGGACAACTGGTCTTACCTCTCTGAGCCCCACCTTCCATGTCTGTCTCTAGAATAATAATAATGCATCCTTCTCATGGTCGATGTGAGGATGAAAGGAGTGATGTGCTCAGCAGAGTCTGACACTCAGGAAGCACCTGATGAATTGTAGGAAGTGTTTGTTGTTGGAAATGAGGGTTTTAACAACCCTGCGGTGTTAGTGGGGATGTTGGGAAAGATGTTCAGCCATGGCTTAGCCTCTGGGTCAGCCTGGACCACAGCTGGTGCTGTCTCTGTCCTCACAGGGTCCCCTGAGGAGAGACAAGTGTTTCTGAAGGCTCTTCAGAAGCTGAAGACTGGAGGGTCCCAAGGCCACTACCAAGCAGACTCTCAGTCTTCCAGGCCCACGACCCTGAGCCAGGATAGTCCTCGGAGACTGAATACACCTTCCCTTCGGCCCAGCGATATTATTGAGGTCTCCCTGAAATTCCAGGAGCTTGACCTGCCCAACATGGGCCAGGACATAAGGTTTGTCCTGCTGGCCGTCAACATGTCGCTCCAGTTCAAAGACCTCAAGGTGAACCTGAGTGCTCAGTCCCTGCTGCATGATGGAAACCCTCTGCCCCCATTCTGGCAGGACATCGCCTTCATCAAGCTCTTTCCTAAAGAAGGTATGGGCTCTGGGTACAGGCGTAGGGGACGCTGTGCACACACAGTAGGGTCAAGCCAGCCAATAAGGGTTGTGGGGTGGACCCCTGTGACACCTTCTTCCTGGTATCCCCTCAGCACAGATTCCTCTTCTTCCCCTCCTTCCTTCTGCCTCCTGTCTCCTCTTCTTCCTCATGTCCTTCCTGTACTACCTCAAGGAAAGTAGCCTGGCTTAGTGGGGAAAACCTGAACTTTGGAGCCATCCAAACTTTTTGTTAGAGTCTCAGCTCACCCATTTATCAGCAGAATAACTTTGGGCAAGCCGTCTCACTTCTCAGTCTCCATCTGAACACCTGGTACCCACTTCACTGGGACTCAGTACATGTGGGCTTCCTCTTCTTTGTAAAAGGGTCCCCATATCCACCAGGCCCAGCTGGTTTCCCCAGAAGTCTCACCTCATCCTTGTGTTCTCTCCCTAGCAAAGACCTATCCCTGCCAAATCCCCTATTCCCAGTACAGCCAGTACCTGTCAACAGACAAGCTGATTCGCATCAGTGCCCTGGGAGAAGAGAAGAGCAGTCCTGAGAAGATTCTGGTGGACAAGATCATCACCTTAGTGTATCCCGCCATTGTGATTAATGTAGGCAAGAGCCATGCAGGTGGCTTGGGGACTCCTGGGATCAGCTGCAGGGGGTGGAGCCCTCTGAGAGCCTGCCCAGGAGAGCGGCCCCTCCTTCCCTCTGCCTCTTCTGGTGCTCCCTGGCACCTTCCACCTGGATGGGGAGGTCTATCTGAAAACACTGGGTGATGTTTCCATCCTCTTGCACCGTTAGGTGCCTTATGGGTGCAATTTAAGCAGCGGCCACGGAGAGGTCCCTCTCTTGTGCCACCTCCCACTGTTGGCCTTTCCCAAAGTCAACATGAGCTCAGATGGGAGGGACCTGAGAAGGGGAGAACGCTGCCTGACTGCATCCTTGGACAAATCCCTGGGCCTCCGCTTCTTGAACTGTCAATTGAGAGTATTAGACTAGATGGCTTTTGAGGACAACTCCTGCTCTGATGTTCTGTAGGTCCCTTCCTTCCAGTGCTGCCTCTCCAAAGCCAAGCAGCCTCCTGGAGCCTGCCACGAGAGCCCGTGGTGCCCCCCTGGTGGCATGCACCAGGCAAGCCCAGCCTCAGGGATCTGTTTTAGGGAGGGTTTCCAAAAGTGCCTCTAGGTTTGCTGAGGCTACTTTATCTCTACAGCCCTGAATAAACTCTGCACATGAAAGAAATGAGCCAGTTATGATAAAAGAGAGGGAAGGAATGGGGTGGAATTGCAATCAGAAGAAAACAAGAACTGCCAGAGAATATTCCATCCACTCAAATTATGCATGAGCATCTTTTGGAAGCTCTTGATTACTTTACACTTGGAGATAATCCTTGGAACAGAGAAAACATCACTGGAGACTCCCAATTTGTTAGACTTCTCCATATTCAAGGTTGAGTGATGCAAAATGCTTTACAAACATTCATACATGTATGAATGAAGCAAAAGTATCACATAACAATATCTTGTGTGATGTACACTGACACTCTCTTCTCCTCTACTTCATTTTTTTAATATTAATGACAACCCATTAAGTCGTTTTTTCTATTTTTTAATCCTTACCTGAAAACATGCCTATTGACCTTAGAGAGAAGGGGAAGGGAGGGAGAGAGAGAGGGAAAGCAACATTGACATGAGAGAGAAACATCAAACAGTTGCCTCTCTACATGCCTGGACTGGGACAGAACCTGCCGCTTAGGTATGTGCCCTGATCAGGAATCAAACCTGTGACCTTTAGGTTTAGAGGACAATGCTCCAACCAACTGAGCCACACTGGCCAGGGCCCATTAAATTGGTTTTAACCCATAGCTGGAAAAACACAGGCCATGGAAGTCCAGCTCTTCAGGAAACAGATCTAGGGAACTGCTCTCCACGAGAGTTTGGTGAATTATAGAATGAAACTAATTCTCTGCTCTTTCCTCTCCTCTGAATTTCTCTGTTCAGGTCTTAGGAGCAGCCATTGTGAACCAGCCACTCACCATCCAGGTGATATTTTCAAATCCTCTCTCAGAGCAGGTTGCAGACTGTGTGTTGACCGTGGAAGGAAGTGGTTTCTTCAAGAAACAGCAGAGAGTCTTGTGAGTGCTGGGGTAATCAGCCGTCTCTTCTGTCTTATCCCATGGTCAGCGCTATCCTTTCTGGACATGGGCTCCCAGGCCAGGCTCTCAGAACACTGGGAAAGGGGAGACCAGCTTGCTGAGTGGAAAAGGGCTTCGGGGCAATTACAATGCCTACAGTTTTCTGACATTGTCCTTTCTCTGCTGCAGGATTGGAGTCCTTAACCCCCAACACAGAACCAGCGTCACTCTAAAGACTATCCCCTTCAAGAGTGGCCAAAGGCAGATCCAAGCTAATCTGAGGAGCAACAAGTTTAAGGATATCAAGGGTTACAAGAACGTCTACGTTGACTTGACATTATAAATTCTAGGACAAGGAGATGCATGCATAGATTTTGAGCTTGAAGAAAAGGAGCAAGTTCAAATGCAAGCTATGCCATTCCCCACCACAACAGAGGCTGTGTAGGGCTCTGACATGAGGAGCAGAGGAGATGCCAGCGATGGATAGTCCCCTGCACCATTTGCACAGCTCCCCAGGATTGTGTTCAGGGCCCAGGGATTTCATGGTGTCCCACCCAGAACTGTGAGATGGCACAGAGGGCCAAGGACACACTGGTTGGATTTGGCTATGACTAACTGCCCAGATGTCAAGAAAAGAAGAAGACTGACTGAGCAGCTCACTGCCATTTTGTCATTGCAATGGCCAATTTCCTAGTGCCAATAAACTTCAGTCTTATTCCCACCTCCTTTGCACCCGTGTAATCATCCCTTTCCCTACCATAGCTGCCAACTACTCCCTGGATGCTGGGAGTACCCCATTGTTTCAATGCCTGAGTCCATTCATTTTTTCAAGAAATAGTCACTGAGTGCCCAGTATGTACCAGGCACTGTTCTGAGTGTAGGGGATAAAGCAGTAAACAAAGCAGAGTCCCTGCCCCCATGGAGCTTACATGGGGGGAGGGCACAGGCAATAAGCGTGTCAACAAATAAGTAAGGTACTTAACCTATGGTGTATCAGTCATGATCAGTTAGGAAAACAAAAATCTTTGTAGATGTTTCTGCATACTACCTGTCATCTTTGTGTCTTAGAAAAAAGTTTGGGAGATCTCTCATTTGGCCTTCCTTTGAGTCCCTTCCCATATCACATCCAAGAGGTCCTGGAGTCCTAACAGTTCTAACCTCTTGGCTCAAAGTCCACTAGTGCACTGTGGTCCTGGATGGACCTGGGGTGGCTGGGGTACAGGGGATAAAGCCAGCTGGATAACACAGTAAAGTAGATTTTTTATAGGGAATGAAGTACTCTCAGGCCTTTCTATTGGTTGCAGCCTGGTGTTGAATGGTCCTACCGAACACAAAAGAACTCCCATTGTTATCTCCTCTTGGATGCACCTGCTTTCTCATGGCACTGAGCAAAGTTCTTCATAGAGAAAGGCATGATGCGCCTGCCCTCCAGGCACTGGCTACGTGACCAAGAGAGCTGTTTAGGACATATATTAAATGCATTAACTAAAAAAAAGTGAAATACTTCTATTATATATAAACAGAAGGGTAAGTAAATGTAATTAACCAGAGGGAGAGAAGAGGGTGTGGCAGAAATTATACAGTAGGATGATAATCCTGTTAAAGAGTGGGCTGAGAACCAGGAAAACCCCGGTAGCTGGGAGCGGAAAGCAACCTATACAGTAGCGCCCCCTTATCCATGGGGGACTACGTTCAAGACCCGCAGTGGATGGCTGAAGTTGCAGGTCATACCGAACCTTATGTATACTATGTTTTTTCCTATACATGCATTCCTGTGATAAAATTTCATTGATAAATTAGGAGCAATAGTGATTAACAACAATAACTAATAATAAAATAGAACAATTATAATAATATACGGTAATGAAGTTTATGTGAATGTAGTCTCTCTCTCAAAATATGTTTTTGAACTATTTATTTCTGGACTTTTCCATTTAATATTTTTAAACTGTGGTTGACCGTGAGTAACTGAAACTGCAGAAAGCATGGCTGAGGGAAGGGATCAGGGACTGCTGTAATTATTTCATTTTGTAATTTTTGCCAAGCATTGAAACATGGTTTAAAGAAATCATCGTGGAGAGGAACATCTTGCAGTGCTGATAACCTCTAAAGTACTTAGAATATTTCAGATACCGCACCTTGGGCTTTTTCATGAATCCTGATTTTAACTCCACATTCATGAACTCTTTTACTCGACAAATATTCTCTATGAGAGGCCAGACCCTCAGCTAGAAACCAAAGACACAAGAAGGACCAGGGCCTGCTTTCAGGGAGCTCAAGTCTAAGTGTGTGGAGAATGAGAAGTGAACAAGAGGTTATAACACCAGGTGGCAAACATGACCACTGGGGTAAATGCAGGGTGTTGGGAGAGCATGAAGAGGTGCAACTAGTCTAGTCTTGGAATTGTGGATCAAGGAAGGCTTCCTGGAGGGTGTGGCATTTAAGTGGAAAGATAAAGACTAGGAGTTAGCCACATAAGACTTGGGGTTGAAGGGACAGGGATGGCATAAAGCAGTCAAGAACTGCAAGTTATGCAGATGGCTAGAGATCAGAGCAGGAGGAAGCAAGTAGCAGAAAACGAGGCAAGAGCTGGTGGGTGAAAGGTTTCAGATGGCAGTCTAAGGAGTTTGGACCACGATTATTTTTAGGCGTCTGTTTTCTTTAAGTCTTGGATCATAGTCATTGACTATAATGTTAGTGCTTCAAGTTGATTCTGTTTTGCAGACCTGAGCAGACTACATGTGACTTGAGAAGCACTCAAAGGACAAATACTTCCCCACCTTGGAAGCCAGCTTTGGGACTGCCACTTTTTCAGATGTATAGACAAAAAGAATTTGATTGCAGAGTGCCCCCAGCTTGCTTTAGAACCCATGGATTGGGACTTGTCTTCAGGTTGTACAAGAAGAGCAAGGAGCTTCCTACCAGGAGGCCAGCCAAGGGCTGGGCATAAAAAGAGTGTTTAGGACATGTCTGAGCTAGGGACAATGTGTGAATCTGGGGAATGTGAGAAAGCTTTATCACTCTTCACCAGTGCAGAGGGAGAAGGATCAAGATTAGAAACAAAGGGAAAATGAAAGACTGATTTTAGAAACATGTTGCTTACATTCCATGTATTTGGGGATTTTCTAGTTATCTTATTGGTACTGATTTCTAGCCCAGTTACAATGTGGTTCAAGAACTTACTCTGTCTGATTTTCATCCTTGGCAATCTGCTGAGACCTGAGCTGTGGCCAGTGTATGGTCCATTTTGAAAAATATTTCACATGCTTTTGAGTGTGTATTCTGCAGTTCCGTGGCACATTGTTTTATATATCTCCATTAGGTGAAGTTTATTAATCAGTTGCTCAAATCTATATCCTCAGTAACTTTTCTATTTTTTCTGTGAATTATCGAGTGATATATGTTAAAACCCTCCATTATGATTGTGAATTTATCTATTTCTCCTTTCAATTTTGTCTCTTGGTGGGTATTTTGAGGAGAGGGGCTATATACAAGGGGTGAGCGGGCGGTCTCGAACCACAGTAACTGTGGGGCACTTAGATCCCTAAGCCTGAAGAAGTGAGAGGAAGAAGAGATGGTTGGAAACAGGAGACAGAAAGAGCAATGTGAAGAGGACTGCCTGCCAAGAACTGACTTTTGATGGTGAATCAGGGAGGGAATCAGAAGAATTCATAGCTCAACATTGTTCTTCTCCCACCCTCTGATTTTTGGTTGGTGCCCTCATTAGGCAAAGAACACAACAGGGAGCTAGAGAACAGGGAGCCCCTGTGTATGGTCCACACTGGTCAGCCTCCGGGGCACAGGGCAAAAGGTGGAGAAGGGTGGAGAGTAGATCTGAAGGGGCAAAGAAATATCCAATACAGGAAGTAACTAATCCAACCTCCTGACTTTAAGGATATTGAGCCCCAAAGAGGAAAGGCCTGATCCAGAAAAAACAGTGGGTGAGATGCAGAGCTGGTCTGGGTGCCAGTCTACACTACACCCTTTTTTAAAAAAAGATTTTATTTATTACTTTTAGAGAGGGAGGAAGGGAGGGAGGAAGAGAGGGAGAAAAATATCAATGTGCAAGAGATACATTGATCGGTTGCCTCTCACATGCCCCCAGCTGGGGACCTGGCCCACAACCCATGTGCCCTGACTGGGAATTGAACCAGCCACCTTCTGGTTTTCAGGCCAGTGCTCAATCCACTGAGCCACACCAGCCAGGGCCACACTAGCCCTTCTGATCAAAGATTCACCCTTTTTTAAAACAGTAAATAAATGCAACTCAAGCCTTTAAAAAAATTGGTCTTCAAATCAGTCAGTGATGATTGATGACCTATTTCATATTTATAGATGGCAGACTCTACAGCTCCTCCTCCATGGGACAATCGGCACACCCAGAATCTGCCTTGTAAATTCCTCCATTGTCCATTACTTTGTGTTGCACACTGGACAAGGGAGTCAAGATTCTCACAGTTTAAAGGAGCTGGAGCTCAAGTAAAAATCTGACGAGTATAGGTATGCAAACAAAGCTGAACTGCGGATATGTCTGCCGTTCTGAAGTGAAGCCCAGCTGCTCACACACTTTCTCTGGGAGGTATCCAGCTATGGCACAATAAGGAAAAGGGAAGCACCCCACCCAGAAGCCCAGCTCAGCTCCTTGGCTTTAGTGAGCTGACAGATTATGCACCCATCTTACTTAATGCAGAAATAGCTGAGCATTGACCTACAAATCGCTCAGGTTGGAAAAATCCTCCAGGAAATTTTAAAAGTCACATGGTCTTTCAAGACCTTTTAAACTGGACTGCAGAACTGGCTGTCTAAGAAAAGAATAGCCCACCGAGGCTGTTTTTGTAGGGTTTCAGACTAAAAGGTCAGGGATTATGCTAATTGACTCTTTCCTTATATATCTTTAAACTTTCTCCCCTTTATGAAATAAGGAGAGCCATCCAATTCTATGGGTAATAGGCTTCCATCAAAACCATTAAAGGCTATCTGTAATTAATCTTATGCAGATACTGGCATTATCACTATAATTTAAAACTAAAAACTCTAGGGCATACTTATTCAGCTTCCTAATTTTTCATTCATACATTTAGTCAATCAGTCCATAAATGTGCCTTGAGCCCCCATGTTTGCTGCTGTAGGCAGAAAAAAGGACAAAAAGGCACATTTGTTTGTCTGGAAATACATGCCTTCATATGTTGAAAGATAGTTTCTTATATACATTTCCAGATTAGCTGTTTCACTCTTCAACATTTTTTAAGATATCATTTCATTTGCCTTTGGCTTCCTTTTTTTTGCTTTGAGATGTCCTCTATTAATTTTATTTTGCTCCTTAAAAGTAATATGTGTTTTTCTCTGACTACATTTTTTTTTAAATCCTCACCTGAGGATATGCTTAACGAGAGAGAGAGGGGGAGAGAGAGAGAGAGAGAAAAAGAAAGAGAGAGAAACATGGATGTGAGAGAGAAACATTGATTGGTTGCCCCCCTTATGTGCCCCAACCAGAGATTGAACCTATAACCTAGACATGTGCCCTAACCGGAGATCAAACCTACAACCTCTTAATATATGCGACAACACTTTAACCAACTAAACTATCCAGCCAGGGTTCTCTGATGACTTTTAAGATTTAAAGAGACTGCTTAGAGTTCTTAGTACTTCTTGAATTGGTGGTTTTAGTTTTTGGAACATTCTTGGCATTATCTCTCCAAACATTTTTTTTAAAATCTTTTATTATATTTTATTGATTATGCTATTATAGTTCTCCTGATTTCCCCCCCTTTGCCCCCTTCCACCCAGCAGCCCTCACTCCCTCAGACATTGCCCCCATCATTGTTCATGTCCTTGGGTCATGCATATAAGTTCTTTGGCCACTCCATTTCCTGTACTGTATTTACATCCCCATGGCTATTCTGTAGCTACCGTTTTGTACTTAGTAATCCCCTCACCTCTTCACCCATTCCCCCACAACTCCCCTCCCATCTGACAACCATCAAAAGGCTCTCTGTATCCATGATTCTCTTTCTCTTCTTTGTTTGCTTAGTTTGGTTTTTAGATTCAATTTTTGATAGATTTGTATTTTTTGCTATTTAATTTTTCATAGTTTTTATCTTCTTTTTCTTAAATAATTCCCTTTAACATTTCATATAATAAGGGCTTGGTGATGGTGAACTCTTTTAGTTTTTTCTTGTCTGAGAAGCTCTTTATCTGCTCTTCGATTCTAAATGATATCTTTGCTGGGTAGAGTAATCTTGGCAGTAGGTCCCTGCTTTTCATGACTTTGAATATTTCTTGCCCATAGCCTGCAAAGTTTTTCTTTTCTTTTTTACTTTACTTTACTTTATTTATTTTTATACTGAGGGGAAATGAAGGAGAAAGAAAGGGGGAGAAACATCAATGTGTAGTTGCCTCTCGTGCATCCCCTACTGGGGCCTGGCCTGCAACCCAGGCATGTGCCCTGACTGGGAATTGAACCAGTGATCCTTTGGTTTGCAGGCTGGCACTCAATCCACTGAGCCACACCAGCCAGGGCCAAATTTTTTTTTGAGAAATAAGCTGACAGTCTTAATGGGAACTCCCCTGGAGGTAACTTTTTTTCTTTTGATGCTTTTAAGATTCTCTCTTTATCTTTAACCTTTGGCATTTTTATGATGTGTCTTGGAGTGGGCCTCTTTGCCTCTATCTTGTTAGGATTCTCTGTGCTTTCTGGACTTGGCATGTCTATATTTCCCTCACCAAAATAGAAAAGTTTTCTTTCATTATTTTTTCAAATAGATTTCCAATTTCTTGCTATTTCTCTTCTCCTTCTGGCACCCCTATGATGCAAAGGTTGGACCTCTTGAAGTTGTCCCAGAGACTGCTTATACTATCCTCATTTATTTTATTTTATTTTTTTTAATTTTTTAATTTTTTTTTCCTTCACACAGAGTTCTTTAATACCTCAGGAAATAGGCAGAGAAGGATGTATTCCTGGGAGCATTGTGGGTTTGTTCATCTCAAACCACAAGAATCTGGCTTGCCTGGCAATGGCAAGATTACCTATTGTACTTTATTATTATTTTTTAAAGATTTTATTATTTTATTGTTGTTCATTTACAGTTGTCTGCATTTCCCCCCCACTACCCCCCCACACCAGTCAATCCCACCTCCCTCCCTTGCTCCCACCCTCCCCCTTGGTTATGTCCATGTGTCCTTTATATATCCTCATTTTTTTTAGATTCTTTTTTCTTCTTGTTCTGATTGGTTGTTTTTTTCTTCCTTATGTTCCAAATCGTTGATTTGATTCTCTGCTTATCCACTGTACTGTTGTTTTCCTGTAAATTGTTCTTTATTTCAATTTATGAATCCTTTGTTTCTGACTGAATCTTTTTTATGCTCCTGAGATCCTCACTGAGTTCCTTGAGCACCCCTATATCCAGTGTTTTGAACTCTGTATCTGATAGATTTCTTATCTCCATTTCATTTAGCTCTTTTTCTAGAGTTTTGATCTGTTCTTTCATTTGGGCCATGTTTCTTTGTCTCCTCATTTTGGCAGCCTCCCTGTGTTTGTTTTTGTGTATTAGGTAGAGCTGCTTTGACTTTGTGTCTTGGTAGTGTGGTAGTAGGTGTCCTATAGGATCCAGTGGCACAGCCTCCCCTATCACCCAAGCTAAGTATGCGAAGTGCACCCTTTGTGTGGGCTGAGTACACCCTCCTCTTGTAGGTGAGCCTTGATTACTGTTGGCAGATCAATGGGAGGGATTTACCCAGGCCATTCAGCTGCAAGGACTGGCTGTGACCACTTATCACCAACTTCCACCCTCTGTGGAGGATCAGCTGTGCAGATGCAGGGTGGTAGTGCTCTGATGTGGTCTTAGCTGGCCACTGGGTGCACTGGCCCTGGGGTTTCCCAGGTGGTGCAGGCCAAGGTCAGCCCCCACCTTTGTTTTTCCTGGGGCCATTCTGCTTGAGCTATAAAGTTATCTGAGATATCTGCTACTTATGCTAGGCTTGGAGATTCCCAGGTGAAGCCAAGCTGTGAATCTACACTGGCTGTTGCTAGTGCCCTGCCTGGGGCTCACAGAGGCCAGCTATTGCTTGTTTGAGAGGATTTAGGAAGTTGTGAAGAGTGAGCCAAGACCAGCTATTAATAGGGAAAAGCAGCTTGGGTGGGCCCATAAGTTGGGTGTGACAGAGTCTCTGGGGATCTCCAAGGCGGGTCAAACAGTGTTAGCCAGGTTGATGGAGTCTCAGGTATGGCACCAGCTTGATGGCTCTGTTGGGGAAGGTTTAGAAAAGGGACAGTGGCCTCTGCTTGCCTTGATGCCAGACACTTCAGTTTCTCTCACTGGTGCTTTTCAAGCTGCTATCCCTGTGCTGGAGCTGAGAAGGAGTGAGTCTGAGTAGGTGAGTCCGTGTGTTGGTTCTTTTAGAGGAACTGCTTGGGGCTGCAGCAGTTTCTTTCACCAACTCAATCCCCACTGGTTTTTGGAGCCAGGAGTTGTGGGGACTTACCTTCCTGGCACTGGAAACCTGGGCTGGGGGCCTGGTGTGGGGCTGGGACTCCTTGCTCCCAAGATATCCTTCCCAGATTTTTACCCACCATCATGGGTTGGGGCCAGCCTCTTCTGCATCTGTGCTCCTACTACCAGTCTTGATGGATGTGGTTTCATTAATTCTGTAGTTGTCAGACTTCTAGTCAACTCAATTTCTGATGATTCTGACTGATGATTGTTCTATATTTTAGTAGTAATTTTGATGTGGTTATGCGAAGAGGTGAGCCATGTCTGCCTATGCTGCCATCCTGACCAGAAGTTCCCCAAACATTTCTTGTGTCTCATTTCTCTCCAACCTCCTCTTCTCCTTCTGGGACTACAATTTCACAGGTAATTTTTTTCTAAAAGTCTTTTATGTTTTAATCCCTATTTTCCATTTTTTTTCTCTCCATGCTTCATTTTATGTCTTCTACTGATCTGTTTTCTAGTTCACTAATCCTCTCTTCTGCTGGGTTAAATCTGTTATTAAACTCATCTATAGTGTTTTTTTTAGTTTAAATTACTGTATCTTTCAATACTAGAATCTCCATTTGGTTATTTTCTACATGTTTCACTTATCAGCTAAAATTCTACAAGTTGTCATCTATTTTATTGAGTATAATAATCACACTTTTTAAAAACTGTGATTAATAACTCCAATATCTGGATCTCCTGTGGACGTACTTCTATTGCTTATTTTTTCTCTTGGTTCTTAGTCAGTTGGTCTTGTTAGCTGCCATGTCTGGTAACTTTTGGTTGAATGTTGGGTACTGTGTGTAAAAATCATAGAGATAAGGTCAGTCTCTGGCTAATCCTAGTATCCTCCAGAGAATTTTCCTTCTGGCAGGCCGTT
>VMDR010001752.1:88000-112998 GCA_007922815.1 Macrotus californicus
TTCAGATATTACCTCCTACCCACTAAGATGGCTAATATATATATATATATATATATTTTAAAAAAGAAATTAACAAGTATTGGTGGAGATGTAGAGAAGTTGGAACTCTTGTTCATTGTTGGTGGATTATAAAATGATGTAATCACTTCAGAAAACAATATGTCAATATGTCAGTTTTTCAAAAAAATTTAAAATAGAATCACGATATGATCCACCAATCCTGCTTATGGGTATATATCCAAAAAAAATTGAAAGCAGGGTCTTCAAGAGATATTTGGACACCAATGTTCATAGCACTATTCGCAGTAGCCAAGAGTGGACACAAACCAAATGTTCATCAATGAATGAATGGATAATTAAAATGTGGTATATATGTACAGTGGAATACTTGGTAGCCTTAAAAGGGAAGGAAATCTTGTCACATGCTACAACATGGATGAAACTTTAGGATGTTATGCTAAGTGAAATAAGCTTATCACAAAAGGATAAATACTATATGATTCCACTTATATGAAGTATCTAAAATAGTCAAATTAATAGATATAGAAAGGATGCTACTAGATATATAAATATATAGAAATGTGGTCGCTAGAGGCTGAGGAGAGAAGGCAAAGAGAAATTTTATTTAATGAGTATAGAGTTTCAGTTCTGCACGATGAAGAGGTTCTGGGGTCTCTTTCTCAAAAATGTAAATATACTCAACACTACTGAAGTGCACACTTAAAAATGGTTAAAGTGATAAATTTTGTACCACAATAGAAAGAAGTTTTAAAACCATTCTATGCTGTTCCAATGTTTACAACCTTATTAGATACATAACAATAATGATGATAACATCCATGACAATGTCAATGGGAACCTCCATTGATTACCTGGAAACAAACAAAACTGTTTCAGTCTTTTTAAGTTTTGGTCTGTTTCCTACTTTTCTTTACTCTTGGGGTACAGTCGTTTGAGGTTCCCACTGAAGAGCTGGGGTGTTTGTGGTGGCCTTTCATCCTGGTGGCCCTGGAACTCCAATTTATCCTTCAGCCCTGTGAGATTGCCAGGTCTGCTCAGATTCTTAGGCTATCACCGGTCAATTATGAATCAGCAAATGCCCCAAAGAGAAAAGTGACACTCTGTCAGGCTCACCTCTCTGAGTTCTTCTTCTCTCCAAGATCTCAGTCCCTCAGATCCTTGCTGCCTTGATGCCTTTAGATATTTAAAATATTTTATTCAGCTTTTCTAATTATTCTCAATAGGGAAGATATTATCATGCTAGTCTTTCATATCTAGAAGTAGAAATCCTTGAGAAATTTTAGAAGATTGAATAGAGAGACCTTCTCAGTGGTAGTTAGATTACAGGTTAATGTGAAATCAGATGTATGGGATTTGGGCAGGAAGACCTTAGTTTGAGTCGAGTCTTTGCTATAACCTGTGTGATGTTGGGCAAACCTCAACTGGGAAGCTGAGACATCCATTTCTAGTGAGCAGACAGCACATAGGCAGGCATGATGTATGTTCTTGGCCTCATCGTTGGTTCTGTTTTATCTCCATTTCTATTCATCTTTCATCTTTTGTATCATTTTAAAATATGTTTTTTTGAAACATCATGTTTCATTGTTAGTTATCTTAAATTATTTCTGGCAGTATTTTAATTGATTTATTCATTAGTCATTCATTAAAATGAACATGTTTACTCCCTGAACCTGTTTTCTCACCAATTAAATTTAAATAATGATCTCTGCCCTGGCTGGTGTGGCTCAGTGGATTGAGTGCTGGCCTGCAAACCAAAGGGTCGCTGGTTTGAGTCCCAGTCAGGGCACATGCCTGGGTTGCAGGCCAGGTCCCCAGTAGCAGGTGCACGAGACACAACCCACACATTGATATTTCTCTCCTTCTCTTTCTTCCTCCCTTCCCCTCTGTCTAAAAATAAAGAAATAAAGTCTTTTTAAAAATTCTAAAAATAATAATAATAATGATCCCTTATTTAGTTTAAGAGATTGAGGTTCAGATCACATGAAGTAATGCACATGAAAGTGCTTTGTAAAGCAATGTACCAGCATAATTAATTTTTCTGAACCTGGGAGTCATGTTCAATATCCTTCTTTGTTCTCCATGTCCGTCCATTAGCATGTCTTGCCAACTTAACCCCCTACATTTCTGTCAAATCTGTTTGCCTCTATCTTCACCAAAACTCCTCTGACCAAGCCACCATTGTCTCTCACTTGAACCACTGTGATAATCTCTTACTGGTCCTCTCTCACTTTTTTCCCCACTAAATAGTTTTCCCTATTTTCCTCAGCGTGGTATTTCTAAAATGCAAATCTGATTGTGTTACTCTCTTGTTTAAAATACCATTCAATAGCTTCCCAGTGCGCTGAGGCAAAAATCAAAATCAAAATCTTTAACTTGACTCTGCAAGATTTAGCCCTTGCCTTGCCTCTCCCCATCGCGATCTGTGCTCAGTTCCAGGGCCTTCCTGTCTGTGGCTCCCTGCCTTAGGGCCTCTGAACACGCTGTTCTCTCTCCTCCCACCCCACCCCACCCCACCCCTTGCCCCATTGCCTAACTAACCCCTATTAATCCGCCCAGTTTCTCAGCCTCCCTTACCTCCACACCTAGGTCCTAGAACTTGAAACCTCTCTTTTATAACAAGCACATAATTAATGGTGTGAGTACTTTATTGTTTCCCCCACTGAAATATAAACTCCTGTTGGCAGGGACACATCTATCTTATTTATGACCGTATTACCAATGCCTAATACAGTTCCTGATGCACTATAGTGTCATCAGGGAACAAATGAACACTTTTTGGGTACACATTGGTTGACTGTTCTGCCAGAGGCTGTGGAGTTAAGAGGCATGGATGCAGGAGGACACAGGGCAGACCTTCCGGTCAACCCCCCTCTTTCCTCCTCACATTATGTGCTCACCTTCCCCAGCTCAACCAAAACAGCACTACCTGTCTCATCATGGGCTCCCTCAAAAGTGCTCCACGTGGCCCTGGCTGGTGTGGCTCAGAGGACTGAGCGCCGGCCTGCAAACCAAAGGGTCATCAGTTCAATTCCCAGTCGGAGCACATGCCTGGGTTGCGGGCCAGGTTCCCCGGTGTGGGGCACACGAGAGGCAACCATACATTGATGTTTCTCTCCCTCTCTTTCTCCCTCCCTTCCCCTCTGTGTAAAAATTAAAAAAAATAAAAGAGAAAGAGAAAAGAAAAAAAGTGCTCCAAGTGAAATACTGGTCGATCATGGGCTTTCGTGAAGCTCCGTGGGAACTGCATCAGGAAACAAGAGCCTCTCTTTGCTCGGCTGGAAGAACAAATCTGCAGGAGGGGAGCCAGCCCACGAGCTCCCCAGCGCCCTCCCGGGCAGAGCTCACAGTGGTGAAAACAGTTCTTCAGCCAGCCTTTTCCTTCCTTTCCAAGCCTTTGTTTTTGGTTTTTTTAAACATGTAATATATGCTTGTGACACAAAGATACAAAAGGATATACAGAAAAAACAAAAGCTTTACCCTAGGCACTAATTTCCCAGTCCACGAGCAATAACTTTCCAGAACTACTCTATATAAACACAAGTAAATTCATATATATTATCCCCCCCGCACCCCCTGTATACAAAGGTAGCTCATTCCATTTGACAATATAGCTTGGAGATTGTTCGGTACCAGTTTATACAGAGCTACTTCATTTTTTTTTTGTTCTTGCGTTCTTTTGAATGCGTGTGTCACAATTTATCTGTCTAGTACCTTATTGATGGACATTCAAGCAGTTTCCAATATTTTGCTATTGTAACTACCAGTACAATAGGTATACTTGTAAATATTTCATTTTATACACATTTAGTTATTTGCATGATAGAATGTCTAGAAGTGATTCAGATGTATAGGCATTTAAAGTTTGGTAGATGTTACTTGAGTATTATTTGTCATATTTAACACACACTTGTCGTTTCTTCTGTGTCCTTCTGTAGCTACCCCACATGCATGCAGGCCAGTACAGCTGCCCTGGGTGTACCTCTGGTGACAGTCTCAGAAGCCCAATCAAAAGCTGGGCTTTAGAAGGTCAAAGGCAGCCAAAGAGGAGACCCTCTCCTGTGTCTTATCTCCTTGGTGACTAGACAAGTAGAAATAGAAAAGACAGACTCTGGGTTCCTAGATAGTTTCAAATGTTCCCTGACAGAGTGTCCCAGAGCCAGCAGGCTTCAAAGAGCATGGGCCCTGGCTTCTGCTCTTAGGACATTCACTTTTCACCGACACATTCTACCTCCTTATCTCTTTCACACAGAGGAGTCCCAGACACACATGCTCTCTCTCTCTGTATTATCAAATCAGCCCACAAACATCTAGCAGCTTGCAGCCCATGATATGTGTAGGGCCTGAGATTTGGGGTTGGATGTGCACCTCCTGTTCATGGAGTCATCTCTTCCAGAGTCTTTCAAGTGTCATCCAGGTAACATCTCAGAGGGTCTCTCAAGGCCACTGTAGCAACAGGTGTAAAGGTTTCTTTGGGGCTTCTCCAGATGGCAGATCTTTCCCACTTCACCCCCAAATCCAGCCTGCCAGGCATACCCCTGCCTGGGCTTCCTGGCACAAGAGATAAAATGAAAAATGGTAACTCCCAACAGCTGGCCCAGGAGATATCAGCAGGGAGGGAGTAGGAGAGAAACAGCTTGTCAGGGAGCTCACAAGAGAAGAGGAAGGAAACTCCAGTATTTATAGATTCTTAAGCTAACAAAATTACCTCCATCATTTTCTGCCTGGAAGACAGATTCAGAGAGGGAGCCCTGAGCTACAGTTCAAGACAGGCATTTCCTGTGGGCACCTGGATAAGAGCAGCCTGCAGCCATGGGACAGGGTGAGCCACGCCAGCTCTCCAAGGGGCCTGCTGGACTGTCAGCAGCCCTTCCATCATTATGTGTTTTCATTCAAGGAAGTAGGATGGTGGCGGAGATGATGTGACTATGGCAAGAAATGGCAGTGGGTGCTGGCGGTGGTGGAGGTGATGGTGGTGGGGCCATGCAGGGGCAACAGGGTAGGTTTGGGAAGTTAGTGGTCATGGCTGTGGTGATGGTGGTTAACATGGGTTTATATTCCTGTCCTGGGATTACCATGGCATGGCTGTTCTCCCTGGGTTGTGATACTTACAGGAGGTGACCCTGGAAAAGCGTGAGGTGTCATAGCTTCGAAGCTAAATGGAAAAGAATGGAAAGTCAGGGAATCCAACCAAAAGGGGCAAAGGCAGACACAGAGCAAGAAAACAGGCAGACCCAGAGTAGGAAGAAACTTCAGGGGCCTCCGCACGGGTCCGTCAGCACACTGATGGTCTCATTACAGATGAGGGCTGTCTGTCACACTGTCCTATACTCCCAGGCCCCCTCCTTGTAGAGTTCTTCTAGGCTGCATGGTGCTGTGGATTTGGTGAGCCTTTGGGGGAAACAGCCAAGTATGATCTTGGGCAAGTTGGTTCTACTCTCTGGGCCTCTCTCTTGTCAATTATAAAAGCAGAGAATTCAGTTTAGTGATTTCAAAACCAGCTCTTAAAATTATCTGATTTTGTTCTAAGAAAAATGAATAGGGGTGGGCAAAATTCTGGATTTTATTCACTGCTTTTGGATGGGGACCAGAACAGGAGGTCAACAACGAGAAAAAGCCCTGCTCTCGTTACTACTGACAGTAACAGTTGCATTTAATGGGCTCACGGGTCTGACCCTGTGTTAAGTGTGTTAGCGTGGTCCTCCCTCACCTGTGTCTCCACTTTCTGTGGCTTCGTTACCTGCGGGCAACCGTGATCTGAAAACATTAAAGGAAACATGCCAGCAGTAAACAATTCGTAAGTTTTGCGTTGCAGGCCGTTCTGAGTAGCATGACAAAATCTCGCCCCGTGTGCTTCCTGGGATGTGACTCACGCTGTGTCCAGTGTGTTTGCGATGTGTACGCTGCCTGCCCTTTAGTCCCTTCGTAGTCATCTCGGCTGTCAGACAGGCTTTCAGGGCATCACAGCGCTTGCGTTCGAGTAGCCCTTATCTTGCTTAATCGTGACCCCCAAGCCACTCACACAACTTTTATTGCAGTACATTGTTATAACTGTTCTGTGTTATTAACAGTTACTGCTGTTAATTTCTAACTGTGCCAAATCTATAAGCTAAACTTCATCATAACTATGAATAGGAGAAAACATGGTAGACAGCAGTGATTTTCAACCCTTCCATCTCATGGCCCACATAAGCTCATCGCGTAAACTAAAGTTCTGCGCATACCAAAAATATGTTATATTTTTTGCTGATCTGACCAAAAATAGGTATGATTCTTATTCATTCACACCAGACAGCGATTGTTGTGTTGTCATTTTCTTATTTAACAACCTAAGGGAAAAGGGGCTGGTGCCCCTGATTCAATAGTCAGGTGTTGCACGTTTTAAAAATTCCTGTGGCGCAGCGGTTGAAAATCACTGGTATGTAGCACAGGGTTTGGTGCTGTCTGCAGTTTCAGGCACCCCCCCAGGGTCTTGGCAGGTACCCCCTTGGAGAGAGGGCGGGGTGGGGGGGGGCTACTGTATATACACTACTTCATTTAAGCCCCACAACCCTGCAAGGACGAGTGATCCTTCCAAGGAAGAAAAAATTGAGGGTCAGAGTAGTTTAAGTCACTTGACTGAGGTGGCAAGCTAGGAAGTAAGTAGAGCCAAGGATTTGGAACACTGGTCTCTCTGACTCCAGGGTCTTTGCTTTTACTTACTTGTCACGTTTACCTTGGTCTCCATGCTTTCTCTCTTTTCCACATAGCACTGAGGATCAAGAGCTGTGACTTCCAGGCAGCAAGAAACAACGAGGAGCACCATACGAAGGACATCAGCTCCAGGCGCCTTGTTGTGAGGAGGGGACAGCCCTTCACCATCACACTGCATTTCTGGGCTCCGGTCCATGCATTTCTGCCTGCCCTGAAGAAGGTGGCCCTCACTGCCCAAACTGGTAAGTGGGGCAAGCCTAGAGCCCTCTGGCACCAGGACTGGAGGGTTCTTTCTCATCACCCCTCCCCAACCCCCGCCAGGGAACTAAGAGGCAAAGGGCCTACATGGTACCTGGGCCTCAAGAAGTTCTGCCCACCTAGCAGGGCTGTTGTGAGAAGATATTGTGCATAATAGGTATTGTTCATTCTGGTTCAGAAGTGGCTCAGCAGCAGCATCTCTAGGGGGTTTCTTTTGGTTGCAAATGTAACATTGGTTTTGTAGAAAAGCCTGAATTGGATCTAATCCAGGCTGAATATCATATTTAATTGTTACTATTTATCGACTCTGTACTACATGTTAGAGAATAGGCCGAGGTCTTTACATTGCCGTACCTCATTAAGACCTCACACTGACCCTACGCAGCAGGCATTATTATTATGCCCAATTATAGACTGAGAAGTGCCCGATGACGGCCTGTGGGCACCGAGAACCTGTGAGATCCCATCACCCTCTATTGACTCCTGTTAATGGGTGGGCCCCTTATTCTCCTCCAAAACCAATTTTTTACCTACTCCAACTTTGTGATACTTGACTTTATTACTCAGTTGTGACCAAGAGGTCCAAATGACCAATACATCTGTGTGTGACTGCAGGAGAGCAGCCTTCCAAGGCCAACATGACCCAAGCCACATTCCCAATTTCCAGTCTGGGAGACCGAAAGAGGTGGAGTGCTGAGGTGGAGGAGAGAGATGCCCAGTCCTGGACCATCTCTGTGACCACTCCCTCAGATGCTGTCATCGGCCACTACTCACTCCTGCTGCAAGTCTTGCACAGAAAGCCACGCCTCCTGGGCCAGTTCACCCTGCTCTTTAACCCCTGGGTTCGAGGTGAGTTTGGACTTGGGTCAGCCTGGGCTGCAAGGATACTCAGGGCCCAGGTTCTGGGTGCAGCCAGACAGCTTCCTCTGAAGGCAGCACCAGCACCAGCGCTGGCTCTTACAGTGTCTGCTTCCTGGATGAATGGCCTCCCCGATCCTGGTAGAAACAGCCTGGGGCTTCCCAGGGAAAGCAAAGGTTTATCTCACCACCAAACCCCAGTGTTGGCTCAGGCTACTTGGTCACAGGAGCTAACAGTCTGAGATGACCCTGGCAGAGCTCGCCTTTACTGTGACAGTACAGGGGGCAAGACCTAGAAAGTACTTCAAGAATAGATGCAACCCAAGGGATAAGCTTCTCTGTTTCCTCCTTGGACTCCCATAGATTATCACCAGGTGAATCCAGGTTTTGTGGGACCTGAGGTTTATATAATTTGGGGAACTCTCTTAAAGAAAGAGAATGCAAAATTTTGAATTGCTAAGGCCCCTCCCAAGTCCTGAAGGGGGTCTGATAAGGGGCCCCAAAACTTCAGATTCATCCGCTGCACAGTAAATCTGTCCTGCTCCTCTCCACGCGTTTGTTCTGTTCTTACTACTGAAGACTGGAGCCGCAAATTCCACAGCAGGCCTCCTGTAGCTCAGCAGTGAACTTTATATCAGGGGCTGCACCCAAGCAGAGAAGAGGAGGACGGTGCCACCTGTGATCTGATCATGTACTTCCCAGAGCCCTGCAGCACCTGGGCCAAATACCTCAGTTTGAAGTGACTTCCAAAGAAGTGATGTCTAGCTGACTTCATAGAAAGTACTCAGGATGGAGAGGCAAGGGCTCCTTGGGCATATGGCTCTGATTTTAGGCCCCAGGTTTTTCGGGGCTTTCTGAGTCCTAATATCCTATCCCACTGTTGCTCTGAGCACCTTCATCCCAGATGGATGCCTGGGGGGATGGTTTGGAAATTGTTTTCTCCTTCTAGTCCCCAGGAACCAATCTAACCATCCCCCACCCCACCCCTAGCACCAGGTACAGACAGAGAGGTACTTGGCAAGCAGAGGATGTCCCCCACCACTCCCAGCTTTCTAGAGAGGGCAATGAACTCTTCAAAGCCCCCCATCCACCTCCCCAGCCCAGCCCAGCCCAGCCCTTGGATGAGGACAGCAGGATCGGCACCAGCAGGAGACCATGGGAGTCCCAGATCCACTTGGACACCCCTGGAGTGGAAAGCTAATGCCTTGGCTCCCACTTCACCAGCCCCACTGTTCCCTCTGACCCTGTCTTGCCAAGTGCTGCTCTTCCCTTCCTCTCACCTCTGTCAACCTATGTTGTACTGGTTTTTCTGAAACACTATTTTTTTTCATTGAACTTATGAGAGAGGCATGACAGACCCACTGGGAAGCTGCCTGGGCTGTTGCCATATTCTCTTATGTTGGTAGCACCCTGGCCGCACGTGTCTTCTGGGACCCAGTAGGCTCTTTAAGGTTGATTGGCTGCTGTCTGCCTGGCTGACCACGAAGGTCACCATGGCTGATGCAAAAGCTCTGATTCCTTTTCCTGATCTCCACCAGAGAAGAAGCTGGGTCCCAGTGGGCAGCAAAAACAGGAAGTTAACTCGGGTCCTCATTAGACCCAGAGCTGAAGGGGACCCAGCCCAAACTGACCTGGGCGGGGTGGGCAGAGGCCCAGCACCCCACGGGCCCTCATCCCTGCCTGCCTCTCACCAGAGGATGCTGTGTTCCTGGAGAATGAGGCACAACGCTGGGAGTACTTGTTGAACCAGAATGGCCTCGTCTACCTGGGTACGGCTGACTGCATCCAGGAAGAGCCCTGGGACTTTGGCCAGGTATGGGGGGCCTCCAGGGAAAGTGAGGGGACAGTGAACCTTTAGTGTTCAGGCCAGAAAGAGCTGGCAGGTCCAAAAGCCCCTGGTCATGAGACAATGCATTTAAGACATTTCTGCCATGTGGTACCCCTCTTTCCTCAGGGCCATGTCAGACCATCCTGAGCTTCCCGAGTTATCTTCCTAAAGGCCACACAGACTGAACTCCTCTGTTAAGCCCCCACTGTCTGTGGGATAAAAACCAATGCCCCGCCACGACACACAGGCCTTTTACAGCCAGACCACTGCTTTCCCTTCCCCAAGAGCCACGCAGTCTCCAGTTCCTGGCCAGCCCATGGACATGCATGTTGAATGTCCCCTCCACCTGGAGTAGCTTCCCTTCTTTATCGCCTGGGAAGCTCCCATCTTTTAGGACCTTCTGAAGGCCTCCCTCAGCCCCCAAAGGCAAAGTGAATCTCTCTGCTGCACTCTCTGCTCTGGGTTGGCATCTCTGCTAGATCCCTGACCATGTGGCTGAGGTCTGTAGTCTAAGTGGCTACCTGTCCCTCTCCACTCCTAACTGTGGGCTCTTCAAGAGCAGGAGCCGCCTTGGTAACCTCCACACATGGGTCAGTGCTGGCAGGAGCAGTAGGAGTGCACTAAATGCATAAAGATAGAAATGAAAGGAAATAACACAGCCCTGGTCTTTAAGAGTTCATACGTTACTGGGATTGGACTGCCAGGCACCGGGACCAGGGGGCACCAGGAGACAAGGCAAGGGAAGAAGGAGGGAAGCCTGAGTCTGGGAGAAGAATGAGGTAACGGGCCTCAGTGTGGGATGGAAACCCTTCATCATGGCTCTGTGTGGTCCTTACAGTTCGAGGGGGATGTCTTGGACCTCAGCCTGGACCTGCTAAGTGTGGACAAGCAGGTGGAGAAGTGGGGTGACCCTGTGCATGTGGCCTGCATTTTGGGTGCTTTGGTGAGTGAGAGGAGGGAAAGGGGGAGCCCTCTGACAGAGCTTCCCCCCTCTATGGCCTTGGATATCTTCAGGGTGTGGGGGATAGTTCCTGGAGAAGGGCATGGAGAGGAGGGGAGGCAGCAGCATCCATGGGAGAGAGAAAAGCAAAGGGAGGCAACCATCCTTCAAGGCTCAAGCCAGCGAGGACTAAAACTGGCCTGGATTTCCTCAGAGCACTCCTCTGTCACCTGCCTCCCCGCTGCAGGCCCCTGCAAGGGAGGGAGTAGGGTCCATCTTACTCAGTGTTTGTGGCTGAGGTGGTCAAAGGGACTTGTTTCTATTTCTAAATCATTCCTAAGGATATGCAGACCATGAAGGTAGCTTGGTGCTGTCCCATTGTTCCTAGAAGCCCTTCACAGGAGTCATGTGTTCTCCATTTCCTCTTGTGCCACTGGACTCTCCTCTGAAGAGGTGGTGACAGAGCCAGCTGTGGGGAGGAGGGTTAGGATAAGTGGTCCTCCAGACCCAGGTGCAAACACCCTCAAAGGAATCAGGACCAGGCGAGTGGAGGAGCAGGGAACCCAGTCCCCAGCCAGGGGCCTCTTGCATGTTCCGTTGTGGCTTTCTTTGCCAGTGTGGTCCACAAACCCCTGGCTTCTAGAGGACTTGTTAAAAAAGTGGATTCCTAGACTCCCCCAGACCCCCAGAGATTATAACCCGGTGGGCTAAGGTGGAGCCCTGGGACATGCAGGTGTAACATGGTCCAGGTAATTCTGATGCAGATGATCTGTTCACCACACTTGGAGAGCTGTGATGAGCCCTCCTCACCCCCACCCCCATCCACCTTCTCACCCCACCTTACCCCCTCATCACCACCCCACCCCACCCCGAAAGCTGTCTCATCCTGGGACTCACATTACATGTACATGTTTCCCCAAACAGCTGCACGCCCTCAAGGAGAAGTGTGTCCTGCCCACCCCACCGCCCCAGGCTGCCCAGGAAGGGGACTTGCTGAGCAAGCGCCGGGGCAGCGTGCCCGTCCTGCGGCAGTGGCTCACAGGCCGAGGGAGACCTGTGCATGATGTCCAGGCCTGGGTGCTGGCTGCTGTTGCTTGCACAGGTACCGGGCAGGCTCACCTTGGCCACTGTACAGTGTCTGCCTCGTGGGTTGCCCTGTGGGAGGGACGTCTCCAAAAGCAGGTGCTGCCTGCGCTCTGCCGCATTTCCTCACCATCCTGTTCAGAGGCACCATCTGGCAAGAAACCAGCTACTTGTTGAGGGCAGCTCCTCCGGACCAGCTTCTGCTCTTTTCCCCCCTCAGCAAAGTTGGGCCTATCTGGTGAACTCTGCTCCCATCTCACTTTTACCCCAAAATTTCCCCTGGCCCTCCCCCAGTATATAGAGCAAGCCCCCAGAGCTCTGTCAGCCTCCTTGTGCTGCATGTGCTCTGCCTGCCTGTGGAAGGTGTGGACTTCATTCCGTGGCCTGTATACGTCCTGTGCCTGATGTCAGTTGTAACTTCCTGGTGCCCTGCCCCGCCTCTTTCCATGGTGTCACCTGGCATTTAAGACATTGCCTACCCAGAGGAGACACTGAAAACACCAGCTGCACCCCCACCCCAGCCTCTCTGGCGCCCCCTGACTCTGCCCCTTCTACGCAGTGCTGCGGTGCCTGGGGATCCCTGCCCGTGTCGTTACCACGTTTGGCTCAGCCCAGGCCACCCGCGGAGGCCTGTTTGTGGATGAGTACTACAATGAGGAGGGGCTTCAGAACGGAGAAGGCCAGAGAGGCAGAATCTGGTGAGGACCCCAAAGGGGATGGAGTCTCAGACTGGAAGGGCTCCAAACCCAAGTGGCAGAACCCCAAGGGAACCCAGGCACTGAGAGAAGGCTTTCAAGACTCTTGGACGCTAATGGTCAGTTGTGGCACACAGGCCCCTTCCTGGAGTGGCGCAGCCCCTTTGACACAGCGTCCTCCCACAGCCAAAGCAGCAGCTGCTCTTTCTAGAACCTCTTCAGGACTCCTTTTCTCCCCCCCCACTTGAATTGTTCCTCTGCCACCTTCAGGATCTTCCAGACTTCCACGGAGTGCTGGATGACCCGACCTGCTTTGCCCCAGGGTTATGGCGGATGGCAGATTCTGTACCCAAGTGCTCCTGAGGGAGGTGGAGGTAAAGTCTGGGGGTGGGCTCAGGACCACCATGGGCTGGACAGAGCTGTACAGGCTGAAGGAGTCCCTTGGAGAGGAAGGAGGAACAGCAGGTGGTCCAAAGGGGGTCTGCATCCCCTAAAACAGGAAAAGTGGAAAGAATGCTAGTGGCTGGCAGAATGCTGACTGGATGCCAGTGGGCTCAAGGGGACAGAGGTGTCAGCCACCTCAGCCGAGGCTGTGGGGAGACTAGCCCCACCTCCGAGCAAGGAGCATGATGGCTGGGCCTCAGTGAAAGGCAGAGGGGCTTAGGAGAGCTGGTAGTGGTGCTGGTCAGGAGCTTGTAATGTGGGACTTCTGAGATTCTGGATGTGGACAAAGAGGGTGTCAAGATAGGCTCAAGCTCAGAGAAGTAATCTTCAGGAGCCATGAAATACGGTTCTTTTTCCCCAAGAACAGACCAGCTACAGAGCCCGGCATATATAAGTGCTCAGAAAAGGGGACCTATTCCTATTACCTCCAGAGCAAAGCTGGCCTAGGAACCCTGTGTGCTGTGTTCCTCTGAGGTTCTACCTGCGCAGTTTCTGAGAGGACTCCTGCCACAGGCCATTACCAAAATTACTGTCACTGAATGCTGTGTTTCACCTCTGTATGCCCTCTTAGAAACCCTGCTGAGTGCCCACCTCTGACCTTGATCCCCAGGGAGGGAAAATAGGCTCTAGGGTGGGAACTGAGGTTATGGAGCTCTGACCGGAGCAGAGCTATGGCTCCTCTTGCTCACTGACCTTTCTGTCCCTCAGCCCTGAAGGCCTGTGATCTGGTCCCTGTCAGAGCCGTCAAGGAGGGGACACTGGGGCTGACCCCTGCGGTGGCAGACCTTTTCGCCGCAGTAAACGCCTCATGTGTGGTCTGGAAGTGCTGTGAGAATGGGACACTGGAGCTGACCAACTCCAGCACTAAGTATGTCGGCAACAACATCAGCACCAAAGGTGTGGGCGGTGACCGCTGCGAGGACATCACTCAGAACTACAAGTACCCTGAAGGTACTGGGCAGAGGAGGGCCCAGGCCTCTCAGCCCCTGAAATAGCAAAAGAGGGGAGCGGATGGGCTAGACAGATGCAGGCCACAGGGAGTGTCGTCCTTTCCCCATCACGTGAAACAGGGTCTCTCAGCCTGCTTTCACACTCTCGACATTTGGGGCAGGTGACTTTGCTGTGGGGGTTGTGCCCTGTAGGACATTTAGCAGCATTCCTGGCCTCTGTCCCCTAGATGCCAGCACCCCTCTACCACCACCACCACCAGTTGTGGCAACCAAAAATGTCTCCAGACATTTCCAAATGTCTCCTGAGGGGCACAATTGCCCCGAGTTGAGGACTATGCTATAAAACAACACACTGAATACTAAGACCTGCTGCCAGAATATTCTTGCTCTCCCCGCTAACCCATTCCCTCTGTTCCTCCCTCCATATTAGTTCACAGCACCACTGTCTACCTGTTTGTTCCAAGTATGGGGCTCACACTGTCGTCTCTTCCCCCTTCACCGGTCCACATCGCTCTCACGTTCATCCCGTCATTCCCCGCTGCCTAGAGGTGACCCAGGGCCTCACTTCTCTTGTCCAGTACTCCGCCAGTCTCCTAACCGGGCTCCCTGCCTGCAGTCTCTCCATCATTATTCCTGTTCCAAACTTTATTTCCAGAATGAGCTTTCCAAGACACAAGTATAATTATGTTACATCCCTACTCCAGAATATCCTTAGAATAAGTTCAAACTCCTTCACTTAGAAAGATTCAACTCTCTAAACTGTCATCAGAGACAGTGTGACTTGTCCAAAAGGTTACTTTTCCAACCGTTCAAGGGGCAAATTCATAGCACTTGAAAAAGAAGTTGGTCCTTGAGTGACTTGGAAGGGACATTCTGTACTTGTGGTGGATGTGCTGAATACACGCCCTTTTTTATCTTTTTTTAACCCAAATATGGCCTTAGAGGTTTGCAAAGCTTTTGTGACTCTGGCATTTGAGCAGCAGTGGGTACATGAGTCTCATTCATGGATAAGAGGCCTCTGTGTTTGTCCTGTTCTCCAGGATCTCTTCAAGAGAAAGAGGTGCTAAGGCGAGTCCAGAACAAGAAACTGGAACACCGGGGAGACAATGGCTACCGCCCTTTTAGTCTCGAGACTGCTGATCCTCTGTACTTGTTCTTGGAAGCACCCACCACCCTCCCCCTGGGAGGGGATGCCCAGCTCTCTGTGACCTTGATTAACCCCAGTGACCAGGAGAAGAGTGTGCAGCTGGCGATTGGGGTGCAGGCGGTGTACTACAACGGCGTCCTTGCTGCTGAGCTCTGGAGGAAGAAGCTGTTTCTTGAGCTCAGTGGCAACCTAGGTAACTTGCTATGGCCCTGCCAGCTGACCGAACACCCAGCCCCCACCCAGGGCAGATTGCAACCATAAGGCTCCCCCAGCAGGTCTCCGTAGGTAGCTTCTAGCCTCTGGTGCGTGCTGTCTCTCTTTCTCACTCAATAATATTTATTGTGCTTCACATGGAAAAAAAACACCCCACAACTACGATGGCAGTAATATAACTAAACAGACTATACAGCAGTGTAAGAAGTGTTTGATAAGTTAAACAGAATACAATGGCAGGGGACCATTGCATCCTGGCTGGAACAGGCTGCCCCTGAGTACATCAAATGGCACTGGATCTTAAAGGATGAGTAGGACAGTGATGGATAGAAAAGTGAGTCATGGGCATTCCAGGCAAAACATACCCACAGGTTCTTCCTCCCAGAGATTTCTCTTTAATTGGTCTGGGATGGGGTCCAGGCATTTTTTTGTTTGTTTGTTTTTTGAACTGCCTACGTTACCCTGTGGTTGAAATTTCCTAGACAAGAGCAGATGTTCTCTAAGTTTCCTGTAATCAGAATCACCTAGGAAAATTTGATGCTCAGCTCACACCCCAGACCAATTAAATCAGAAACTCCATGCTTGGAGAAAGATAGAATCAGTGTGGAGCACAGCTTGTCAATATTATTGCAACAGCATCCTAGTTACCACCCTTGCTCCAGTCTCTCCACCACGTTTCCCTTCTGAGGTGGGTGCCAGGGAGGGGAGCAGTGGGGGCGAGGTATGGGAGCTGGGCGAGGCCAGACCACGCAGGAGCTTGTTGGTCATGCCAAGCAGTTTGAGTTTTGTTCTCTGGGCAACAAACAGGGAGCTGGTGAAAGTTGTTACAGGGAGTCATTATGATCAGAAATTCATTTTTTCAGGTTTTTTAGCCTCACCCGAGGACATGCTTAGTGATTTTAGAGAGGGGGGAAGGGGTGGGAGAGAAACACCACTGTGAAAGAGAAACACCGATTGGCTGCCTCTCATACGCACCCGACGGGACCAAACCCACAACCTAGGCATGTGCCCTGACTGGGAGTCAAACCTGCGACCTCTTGGTTTATGGAATGACACTCCAACCAACTGAGCCACACTGGCCAGGCAGAAATTCATTTCTAAAAAAGAGCTTTTGGAAGAATGGAATGGAAGGGATTCTGTCAGAGTAGTGGTTCTCTACCTGGGCTGCACATTGAATCACCTGGGAAACTTTAAAAATACTGATCACCATCAAAGTCTGGTATAAGTGACTTGAAGTATGGCGTTGGGATTGTTTGACCAAGCTCCCCTGTGATTCTAATGTGCATCCAATGTCGAGAACCACTGGGTCGGAGGCTGAAAGTTTTTGTTACAATCAAGAAATGCAGGAAAGCTATCGGCACTTCAATTGAAGATACATTAAGAAGGTTATAGATTGGACTTGTGAGTATATGTGGAGGGTGGGGTGGGGAGAGAGCTTCCAGTTTGGGGGAGCCTCTAGAACAGGGAAAATGGGGAAGAAAAGACTTGGAGAAAAGATGATGAGTTCTGCTTGTGACATGTTGGGTATGAAAGCCCATGACGTAGGCAGTATGCCTCTGGAAACCTAAACCTGGCATTCAACACTAAGGCCTGGGTTAGAGACCAGATGTAAGAATCCCAGCAGAAAGGCACGGCCAAGAGTCATGGCATCAGTGAGCTCAACGGAGCAAGGAGGACTGTGAGAAGAAGAGAAGGTGAGGAGGGAACACAGGCGGCACCAGCATGTCAGGGGCAGTTAGGGAGAGAGCAGAGGGCAAGGGAGATGGAGAAGTCAAAGAGAGGAGGGGGCACCCAGCAAGGGCAGCAGAGAGGCCATGAGAGGTCAAGGAGGAAAAGCGTCCACTGGCAGAGTGGTCTTACTCAGAAGCGATGGTGAATGCCAGCCTCCTGGGAGTTAAGTGGATTGAGAGCTGAGGAGGTGAGACAAGGTGGGCAGTCCTCTCTGGAAGAATGGGTGGATAAAGAAGAGAAGCTGAGCCCTGGCTGGTGTGGCTCAGTGGATTGAGCACAGGCTGCGAACCAAAGGGTCACCGGTTCGATTCCCAGTCAGGGCACATGCCTGGGTTGCAAGCCAGGTCTCTAGTGGGAGCCACATAAGAGGCAACCACACATTAATGTTTCTCTCCCTCCCTTCCCCTCTCTTTGAAAATAAATAAATAAAATATATAAAAAAAAAAAGAGAAGGTGGGTGGTAGTCAGCCAGAGACACTGCGTAGATGGAGGGTGTTTATTTGTTTTTCATTTAAGGTGAGAGAAAGTGAAATCTGCTTACATGCTGAAAAAAATAATCAGCAGAGAAGGAAAGCCTGAAGCCTCAGGAGAGATGTGTTTTTGTTTTATCCTTTTTTAAAAACTGAATTTCTTGGGGTGACATTGGTTAATAAAATTGTATAGGTTTCAGGTGTACAGTTCTATAATACATCATCTGTATGTTGTATTGCGTGTCCACCACGCCAAGTCAACTAGGAAAGACGGGTTTTAATTGATGGTGCAAACTTTAGGCAAATGAAAGTCAATTAGAATAATTATAGCTCACATTTACCAAGCGCTTATTTGTGGCAAATGTGATGTTAAATGTTCTATGTGCATTGTCTCATTTATCCTCACAACAACCCTATGAGGCAGGAAACAGTATTATATCCCCACTTTCCAGAGGAGGAGACCGAGGCACAGCGACACAGCTAGGCACTGGTAGGTCAGGAAGGAGCACAGGTTGAAAAAGCAGAGGACTAGACTCGAGCAGGGGAGACGCCTCATCCTCCTGCTGGGGCAGTGACGACCGGGGTAGATGTCTATGCCTGTAGGTTGGGAATGGGAACATGAACTTGAGAGGATTCCTCAAGGATGAAGGATGGCCTTGTTTTCTCTGACAAAGGGAAAGAGAAGCAGGGAATAAGAAGAACTAGCATATATTCAGCAACAACTGTGTGGCAGGGTCTGAGATAAGCACTTTATTTGCACATCTCATCTAACACCAGCCAGGTGGGTGACGTTAGACAAGGAAACTGCAGCCAAGAGAGCTTAATGTGTTCTAGCCCAAAGAGGCTCTTCCACAACCCCACTGAGGTGGCCTGCCAAGAGTGCTAGTGGGGGTGGGGATGGTGGTGAGGGATGGGTTCTTGAGTGAGTTCAAGTTTGAAATTGCTGTGAGGAATGAGGCATCTTCCTGGATTCGGTGAGATCTTGACCTCTTCCCACTGTGTGTATGACTACTGCTGGGTCCGGGGCATGCACTCCAGCACTGACTCCTCCTGTCTCGTTTCTCAGTTAAGAAAATCACCACCAGCCTGTCCTACTCCTATTTTGAGCAAAGCCCACCTGAGAACAGCTTCCTCAGACTCACCGCTTTGGCAACGTATTCAGAGTCCAGCCTCAGCTGCTTTGCTCAGGAAGACATCGCTATCGGTAGACCATGCCTTGCCATTGAGGTAGGCACCAGTGTTTCCCCAAATTACTCTCATTTGCTATTACTCAGGCCCCCATTTCAGAAAGAATCAGAGCCCATCACATTCCAGTGCAGGTGACTGTGCTGCAGGATTACTGGAAAATGCTGGGTTGGGAGCTCCTTGTCTTCACAGAGGTGGTTTCTTGCATATGCCATTGCGGTTTAAATCTTCCACCTTCTTTAGGCGGTTCAGTAAAGGTGTCTGAAGTTGGGCCTCCCCAGTTGCTGCCTCCAAACTTACAGGGATAACAATAGCCTATGTTTATTTAGCACATTATACATAGGCCAATATATTTTCACCTCCTTTATTTCTTTTAATTCAAAAGCCCCATGAGGTGGAACTGTTTCCATTATTCAGATGAGGAAACTGTCCTAGAGAGCAACATGCACAAGATCATAAAAATGGGATATTTTAGAGATTTATGGTTCAGAGTCTGGTTACCTTTCCACATGTCTACCTTGGCCAAAATAAATGTGATTTGGTTCATGCCCTCAAAGAGGTTGTAGTTGGGTAAGAGAGACACACATTTGGTCTTATACATAAGTGCTTTAATAGAGCCACAAAGTCACTATGGGGTAAGTGAAGTAAAGGGGATGAAGCCCATCTGATGAGTTTGAGGAAGACTTCATGGAGGAGGTGGCATTTATACTGGACCTTGAAAAATGGGTAAGCATCCAGTGCAGAAGTAGGGGAAGGCCCCTGCAAGCAGAAGGGGCCCAAATGAAGGGAACCTGAGGGGTGTTCTGGGAATGGGAAAGTACCAGCTGTGGCTTGGATGTCGTTTAGTCAAGGGGAGAACAAACGAGGTTGGAGAGGTGGCTTGGGGTCTGACCATGAAAGGCTCTGAGTGCCCTTTGAAGCTAGATTCCAAAGACAATGGGAGACGCACCTTCAGAGGCAGTCTGTGATGGATCAAGGATGAGGGTAAATGCAGGAAGACTGGGGAGGGGGTAAAGAAGTCAGCTGCGGTATTGGCATTAGGATGCCAGAGATAGGAAGGTAATGGGGAGGGTACAGGGCAGGTGCCCAGGAGGAGAAGGAGTGACTATGGCTCTGTGTGCGTGGCCTCTGCTCCAGGTGTTGTCTCTTCCCACAGATGCCAGAGGCAGCAGAGCAGTATCAACCTCTTACGGCCTCGGTCAGCATCCATAACTCTCTAGATGTTCCCATGAAGGACTGCACAATCTCCATCCTTGGAAGGGGGCTCATTCACAGAGAGAGGAACTACAAGTAAGAGATGGCAAGTTTCCCATCCCCCTGACTTATCTCAGCTGGTCAGAAAGGCTGGGACCCAAGATTAGTAACTAACCATCTTTTTGCTGTGTCCATGAAGACAGTGCAAATATGCCCTGAAGTAAAACTAAGGGATTAGGGCCTGTCTCATCCCGGGGACCATATGTGCTCGGGGACAAGTGTGAAGGAGGCTCTGTGCCCCTTAGGCACCCACCTGGCCCCTAGTTGCTGCCTTGATCATGCAGGAAGAACCTTGGTATTGGTGGTGAATGCAGGGGAGAGGGTTGGGGCTGGGTGCTAGACAATATCACACGGAGGGTAGGCTGCCTCTCAAAAGCTGCAATCTACTAATGCCCACCACAAGACTGAAGTCTGTTTATTTGAATATTCTCTTTTATTCTTATGCCCTACTTCCATTCCTACCACCTTTCATATTCTTTTGTGAGTATGTGTAAAATGTCCACTGTTGCTTCATGAGCCTGTATTTTTAACTTATACAAATGATGTTATGTCTAATTCTCTTCCTTTTCACTCAGACCTGCCCACATGTATCAAGTCCATTGTTTCCGCTGCATAATAAATAATGCACATCCCCTGCTTCCCTTCACTCCCCTCCACAGTGCTGGGCACCTGGAGCGCTTCTAACTTTCGGATGCCACAAATACTGCTGCAAAGAACATCCCCAAACATGTCCCCTTATGTACTTGTTTGAAACTGGTGGGGGAAGAAAGGAGATATATGCCCAGGAACGGGCCTGCTGAGTCATAGGGTGTTTGCAGAAGGGCTGTTGGAGGAAATGGGAACACACTCCCTCCACGCCGTCCATGACAGTTTCCACGTTTCTACTGTCCCTCTGCTCGTGCAATGCCCAACTTCCTCTTTTTCCCGGTCTAAAACAAGTAAGATGCCATCTCATTATTGTTTTAATTTAACTCTTCATGTGTTTATTAGCCTTTTCCATTTCCTCTGCTACAAAGTTCTTTGATCACTTTTCTTTCCGTGTTCTTGCTTTTTTGCCTTGTTCATTTGTAGGAGTTCCCTGTATAGACTAGGTCTTAGTCCCTTGTTGGTTTTAAATGTTGCAAGTATCTTCTTTCATGATCTCTCCCCTCATTGCATCCACTGCATCCTTCATTGAATACAAAGTATCAGTTTTGAGTTTCTGCTTGCACTGCCCGAGGTCCCTGACTGGTTGTCCCATATTGGGCCACTGCTTCAGCCTCATGAAACTCAGTGAGACATTCTTGCCAATAAGTTCAGAGAAGGGACTGCCAAGATTTAATCAGACATTGGTGGTCTCCCAGATCAGTTGTGGGGCAAAGCTCCTCAAAGGTTATCTGCACCATCCCCTCAGTCACCATAAGAAAGTCCCCTGGCAGGCCAGGAGGTTGCTGATAGGGCTCCAAACACTGCCTATTGACATATTGACATCTTCTCAATATACCCGCCACACCCATTGCATTTAGCAGTACAAGTGTTCCAAAGCTAAAGCTTTTCCAAACATCCCCCAACACTGTTACCAAGAGTGAAAACAGACCGAAGTCACAGGGGATAAAAGAAACAACAGATGCAGCTTAGAAGCCCTTAGAATAGGATTTCTCTTCTCAGCCATGAAATTGTTCACCACAGAGAGGCTCCTGTTTTCTACCTCCTTAAGACCTCCTGTGCGTCAACCTCTTCAAGTAGGGAAGGATCAGAATCACTGGGACCAGCAAAGCAATGAACCTGGGACGGAATTAGCACCTGCCTTTTCCTTTATTTCAGATTAGGTCCTGTACGGCCTGGAAACACCCTGTGCACCCAATTCCGGTTCACACCGACCAAGGTGGGGCTCCGGCGGCTCACTGTGGAAATGGACTGCAACATGTTCCAGAACCAAACCAGCTACAGAAGTGTCACTGTGGTAGCCCCTGAATTCACAGCTTAAACGACCAGCTCCAGCATCACATGCCCCAGCCACCCCCTTGTATCTATAATCTGAACCAAACGTGCCCAGAGGGAAACTTTGCTTATCAGACAAATGAAATCTCCATTCAGGCTGAGCAGAAGCATGACCAAGAAAAGAATTAGATTCCCAGAAATCAACAGTAAAGATATTCATCTCCGTCACTCCAGCTTAAGGCAGCCGCGAAAGACTAGTTGTCTTAGAATAGAAACTACTGGGCTTGAGGGATAAAAGGAAGCTTTGAAAAGGTACTCAGATAAGCACATTCAGATTTTTCTGGTTCAGGGTTTGCATAACCATTTTAGAACTAATGCATTCATTAACTTACAGGTAAAGAACCTAACATTTAAATCATTCTTACATTTCTGATGAAGTGGGGCAGTATTAACTAAAAGTTGAATTTTTAGGTAATCCTAAGATTACATTGGTCGATGCTATCCCTGACCATTACCCTTAAACTTTCAAAGATAACTGAACAAAGTTATACGATACAGAACATAGGGCCTGAGAGGAGAAGGGTCTTCTAGATTCAGCTGTACGTAAGTTTCTGTGAGAGCTCCGTGTGCATTAAGTACCCCACAGTTAAAGTCTGATGTTAACAGCACGGATTTGGTCTACTAGAGAAACATGAAAATTATTAAGCATATAGGAACTAGGTCCTAGAAGAAAAAAATCAAAGAACTGGACTCGTTTTGTACAAAGTTACACTTTTTTTGTTTACATTATTTTGTTGCTTTGGCACTTTCTCAGTTTTAGTTCTTTTCCTTGATATTTGTTAAAAATCCAGAATGGCACTTTATAAAGGTAAATTAAAACTCTTAAGAATTTCAACCCCAAGTATACACTAGTTGCTCAAAAGAATGGCTGCCATTGCTGTTCATACCTAAAGGGACCAGGGGGACACCGGGAGGGCAGATGTGGTGAATGACACACAACTACACAAGGAAAAGGACCAGCATAAGGCCCAAGTCAAGTCACCAGAATCCACATCACTCCAAGTTTACCTTGTTTCCAATATGTAATCTTCCAGACTGATGCAAAAATATAATGAAGTGGTGATGGTTTTGCAAAGGGATTAACTGAAGAGACCCTTAAAGTTATATAAACTCTTATACATTAAAAAAATTTTGACTTATAAAAAGTTGGTATTTATATCTGGGGACACGTATAATATATAACAGAAACAATACAGGTGTGTATAAGGAAATCTGGTTCACTATAGTAAACAAACTAACGAATGAGCTCAATTACAGAAAATAACTTCAGAGACATGGTGTGACCTGAAGTAATATTCAGAATAATAAGAATAATGGTATTATACAATATGCTCAAGTACTAAGGAGGGCCTTGGAGTCTTCTTCTTTGCATTGAAGTCAAGTGTTCTGTCCAAAGTACACTTCTGATCAGAATCAGATCTTCGGACCTCTAAATCCAAAGGAAGGCAATGTTCGAGTCTCAACCTGAATTTCTGGTGAAAAGAAACCACTGGCAGCTTAGCACTTTATTAACACTGTCAACATCTTTTATAATGAAACGCACGCTTTATTGTGAATAGGGAATAAGGCAGCTGGCCCAGGAATCTCTGGGAGGTGATTCAGGAACACAAACTCATGCCATTATAATTGTGTCTAGCACGGAAAAATATATCATACTCATATAATTCATAAATAATCATCACTCTGGCTTCACCAACAATCTTAGGTAAAAGCGTCTCTTGACAAGTGTAGACAGAAACTCTCTTTCAAACAAGAAAGCACTCTAGCCCCATTTAAAAAGCAGACATGGAAGCCTGGCTGTGACAGTAAGAAACAGAGAGGAGAGGACAAAAGAGCCCAGAAACTCATAACTCCAGTTCATTCTGAGTCAGTTCTTTGATTCTATTCATGCAATGATCAACGGCATTAATGAGTAAAGGGATCCAACTGTCTTCTGGCTGTGGGGTCACATGACTGGATCTGTAAATGGAATGGAACACAGAGAAGTGCAATTTATTACACGGTCAAGGGAAAACCCATCCTCAACAGGAAGCACACAGGGAACTATTGAGAAAGGTGAGCTTCTTTGCAGAAACCCAGCTGCTGCACAACTGAAGCTGAAAGAAAACTCCACGCCCGCTCCTTGAAATGGGGGTTTGGGAGCTGAGAATGGCTGGACAGGTTTATTCTCACAAATCTATTTGGGGAGAAGTCCTCATACTCACTTTGTAATTTCAAGTGCCTTCTTTATGACGGAAACAAGTTTTGCAGACTAGAAAAGAAACAGGGAAGTTTTATTTTTATGGTAAGGGTTCACCTGATTTTGGATTCTTTTCTATTTAGCAAAACCTCTTTTAAAATATACTTTATTGATTATGCTATTACAGTTGTCCCAGCTTTTCTCCCTTTGCCCCCCTCTGCCCAGTATTCTTTCCCCCCCCGCCACTGTAGTTCATGCCCATGGGTTGTGCATATAAGTTCTTTGGCTTTTCCATTTACTGTACTATTCTTAACCTCCCCCTGTCTATTTTGTACCTACCAATTATGCTTCCTAATCCCTGCACCTTTTCCCCCATTCTTCCTCCTACCCCCTCCCAGCTGGTAACCTTCCAAATGTTCTCCATATCTATGATTCTGTTCCTGTTCTAGTTGTTTGCTGTTTGTTTTTTTAGATTCAGTTGTTGATTGTTGTGAATTTGTTGCCATTTTAATGTTCATAGTTTTGATTTTTTTTAAAAATAAGTCCCTTTAATATTTCATGTACTAATGGCTTCATGAAGATGAACTTCTTTAACTTTACCTTGTCTCAGAAGCACTTTATCTGCCCTTCCACACTAAATGATAGTTTCGCTGGATAGATCAATCTAGGCTGTAGGTCCCTGCTTTTCATCATTTTGAATACTTCTTGCCAGTCCCTTCTTGCCTGTAAAGTTTTTTCTGAGAAATCAGCTGATAGTGTCATGGGAACTCCTTTGTAGGTAACTCTCTGCTTTTCTCTTGCTGCTTTTAAGATTCTCTCTTTAACCTTTAGCATTTTAATTATGATGTGTCTTGGTGTGGTACTCTTTGGGTCCAACTTGTTTGGGACTGTGCTTCCTGGACTTGTATGTCTATTTCCTTTGCCAAATTACGGAAGTTTTCTTTCATTATTTTTTCAAATAAGTTTTCCATTTCTTGCTCTTTCTCTTCTCTTTCAGGCATCCCTATGATTCAGATGTTGGTATGTTTGGAGATGTCCCAGAGGCTTCTTACACTATCCTCGTTTTTGAATT